>JASANC010004260.1:0-127387 GCA_030248135.1 Theristus sp. LFF4_11
GTTTTCTGCATGCTGTTCATACCGAACGAAATAAAGGCTAATCTGAAAACAGGTATTCAAAAATTGCGCCTGGGCTATTCTTTACTGTGAAATTGGCGCCAAAATATTGTATTTCTGAAAATGGCTGTGCTGGACACAAAACATTTGCTTTAAAAAGTGCTGTACGAACAGATAGAAATCAAACAAATAAACCAGTTCGTGGTCAAGAAAGGGGCACTGATGTACGGTGTGGGTGCCCCTTTGGCCCAGACTGCGCAGGTGTTTCAGAAACAGAGCGCAAAGAATGTTGCCCAGTTGTCAGTCGTTTTTGATTTCAGTGTTGTTTCGAACGCATTTGTATATTTCGACAGAAAACAAAGACAATGAATAAAACTGGTTCGTTTTTCAGGGTGAAAATCTCTGGAATTTCAATCTTTAAGTCACCAGACCAGGGGTATGCGCGTGGAGCAGAAGATACTGGGGCAGGATTATTGTTTCTTTCAAATTTTACAATTCATTTTCAATCTTTTTAGATTTCGGAAGACATTTTTTCCATGACCACATTCTTACTAGCCGGTTCACACGTGCAATGCAACACACGCATGATGTTTTCGGAAAAACGGAAGTTGAATGCAAAAGATCGGATATATGTATTTTTTCTTGCTGACAACAAAGGCTACTTTACAAAGCTGCATCTTATTAATCGTGCCATGAAACTCTCGCAAGGTGAATAGCTTTCAATACACTGCCCTTTGTATTGCGTAAATGCATCTATACACGCTCAAGTAAAAGTCCACAAAAAACATATACGCACTTTGAAAAGTGTTTTCAAACAACTCAAACATACACCACACGCGTTACATGCTTTGTAACTACACAATGTGGATTCGCTGAGATGGGGCAGTTACAAATGGACCGCAATATTCGTATTTTGTGTACTTCATTTCTCATGCTTTCAATAGTATTACGTTCACGCTTTCGTAAGTTTACAAAAAAAACCCTTCTTGAAAAGCTTTTGATCACACACATCATCATCAAAACTTTCGCACAACAATCGCACATGCGGCGATTTTTTCACGGGCGTCCGATGTTGTGTGTGGTGCACTTCAAAATCGTGCAAACGCTTTTTGCTGTCGTTCCTGAAAGTCGCGGTCGTTGAATAGCACCTGAATCTTGCATTTAGTTGCAATGAGAAAAAAACAGGCAAAACACATTGCGCACTGTACATATTGCGCACACGCGCTCAACAATGATGGTCACAGTAAGTTTTCTTGTATAATGAATGGGCAAACAAAATCAAATCAAAAGCAAAACCCATCTCTTCGGATGCGGTAATCTACGCACATAGCGTGCGTGCGCGTTACGCGGTGACTTCGTGCGGTTTGCATGCGCGCATCTTTACCGCAAAACTTCAAATATATTATTACACTTTTGTTGTTTGCAACGGCGGCATCAGTTTTCATGGTCGCACACGTGTGTGCATGCACGTACATGTGCGCAGACGTTTCTCAGAAAAAAGATCCAAAGCAATACGCAAGATTTTGAAAGTGAAAGCTTTATGCATGAAAAATTTAATGTGTATACACCTGAATACTTCCTTGAAAGATAAATTTTGCATGTTCACAATTTTCCCGCGTTGCATGTTTTTCACGTCTATTCCAGAAAGTGAAAGTGACAGTTTCTGTTTGAGTACGCCTTGCGCAATAGAACAACAAACAGGAGTGGATTCATAAGAATTATAAGTTTATTGTTTGTTTGAAGAAATGTAAGTGTAACAATCAAATGCAGCAGACAAATGAGCTAACAAGCGTTTCCTAGAAGCTCAATGAAATGGGTTTTTTTGCACGGGAACATGTTTCTTTGTCTGCCCGTCTTTCCTGCTTATTGTTGCTTGTAATGTTACACAGACTACACATGTAATGAAGTAAGTAGTGTCTAATCTTGCGAGTAGCATTTATAAAAACGAAGTCTCGAGTCCCGTCATCAATCCAGTTCCATAGTTTTTGAACAGCAACACAAAATGGTTAAGTGGAAAGAGCATTCGACAAAAAAGCTTGCTGACAAACAACGCATCCGTGATTCTCATTCCATAAAACTAATACAGTGTATGTTTTTTAAAGTTAATTTGTTTTGTGTTTTGCATTTCTGACATTCCGCATTATTGCTTCTTTGTTATTCAACGCGTTCAGGATTTTGATTTGCAAACTGATGGGTGACATTGACCATGAGGCAATACAACTTTACAATCACGAAAATGCAACACGCACGCGGAATAAATAAAGCAAACTTTGGAAAAAAACGCTGCCTCCCCAACCATTGCAATTCCCAAAACATCGTGCTCTGACCGCTCAAGAGGCCCACCACGTATTTGCAAAAAAGTAGCACGATTTTTCGTCCGGTCTGTGTCAAATTATGATCATAATTTTCCAATCATAATAGTTCCGCGGATGGACGGGCGCGAAACGCGCGTTGCGCAACCCAGTAAATTTATCAGTGGTGTGAAAATAAAAAAAAACACGCACATAATAACCACACAGCATCAGATTATCAAAATGCGCGCATCGCGCATGCAATGCAAACTTGGACAAGGAAGAGTGTGAACGAACGGACACGCACAGGACGAACTTGAGTCACGCCAAAAAAGGTGTCCGAACAGGCGTCCGGGTGTCCCGTGCAGTGTCCGTGTCCCCGGAAATAAAAGTGCCCACATCGCTGATTGTAGTGTTGCCAGTTTTGTTTCCGGGACACGGGACACGGGACACAGCATTCCCGCGGGACACCGAGGCGGACAGGACACCGGACACTTTTTTAGCGTGATCACAGCACGCTGATTGGTTGCATCAGGCGAATGGACCGCCAATCAGTGAACAGAGGTTTTTCAGCATGATTTAACGCCAAACAACACGCGTCAGCGGTCGAATCTAGGACACGCCTTTTGAAAAAGTTTTCTCCACTCGCGTAATCAGGGTTATTTCGCGGGGTGTGAGAAATATGTTTTTTTTGTTGCTACTCCACCATTTCAGACACGCGCGCAGCGGCTTGCGTCCATATACTGTACTGATGTATGTCCAACCATGGTGAACGCAAAGTCCAATGTCATTTTGTCTCTTCACTATTTTTTGAACAATGTGCATACCAGTGCAGTTGCAGTAGCGACAGCTCCGTCCCACTAATCCGCACCTCTTAAGGTCACACATGCCTTGCCTGTGTCTGTCGTGCGGACGTCCACCATGCACATTTTTTTCAATGCAAACTTGTGCGTTGTTATCATTTTGTCATCACCATGCACATTTTGTTGCGTGTCCTACACTGCCACACGCGCTGATGAGACAAACGCGCGTAATTTGTTGTCTGGTCTCGCGTAACAGAAAAATCATCAGCGCCTGGCGCACAAAAAAAGTGCAGTTGAATAATGGACAGTTGTGTGATTTGAGTTGAAAAAATGTGAACTTGAAGAAAACTTATTAAGCACCTGATTTGTTGCCATGAAACATTCTGCACTGAAACTGTCAATGCTAATGCATTTGAAATACGGTAATGGTCACACATACTATTGTAATTGGCTGACATAGTGCGGACATAAAAAATTCACCAAAAAAGTATGAATACAAAAAAGCACAGCACGCACTGGCACTGAAGTCATTGAATTCAAATGTTCCCACAGTAACGATCAAAGAAAATTTAGTGTAGCAAAGTGAAAGTGAAAACGAAAATGACAAATTGAAAACTTGATAATGATAACGGTTGTGTACATGTGACATTTCAAACCGACCTTTCACGGACGCCAGTGTTCTGCTGAGCAACTGATGAGGCCGTTCCTGTTTGCGGCGTGAGCAGCTCGGCGACGCCGTCGGTCTGCTGTTGATGCATCTCGATTCAGGTGACGTCGTTGCGTTCATGGTTTTGCTCTTCTCTGACTTCTCGCTCATTGTCTCCATTGGCACGGTCGCTTCCTCGTCGTCGGCCATGATGCACTTGTTTGTGTTCCAATAAAACTCTTTACATAGAATCTCTGGTTTATAAGTTTTTTTCAATGTTGTCAATCACCGGGATTTTTTCGCGACTGTACAAAACTTTTGTACAAAGCGGCCCTTAATTGGCCGAGCGTTCAGGTTTCGAACGGTTCAAATTTGTATTGATGGCAGAAAGTTCACCGGAATAAGTCGAATCAAAAATAAATAATCTATATGTATATTTTTATGCCATTCGCGGCAAGCGAAACTGGCACGGGGGGATGGCCAAGCCGCCGTCCTGAAATTTCAAGAATTATAAAAGTGGCAATGTCAGTCTTCTGTAGCTTTATGAATTACATTATAAATTATTATAAGCTTTGTAATTATTTATGAACCTCAACAGCTGAAACAATCGCAAAGCAACGCTGAGTCAAAACTATTGGCTTCGCTATCACATCAAACACAACAAGCTGAAAATGAAACTCCAGCAAATCCAGGTACTGTTAGTCAGCTCAGCTTCGCTCAAATAGTAACAATGATCATCCCGCTAGTTCTGCTTTTACACTTCTGGCGCTTTCCAGGTGAAAGTAAAAGTCAAACGCGGAACCACCCATGAGACAGCGTAGTATGTAGTATAGAAAAAAGTTCAAGAAAACTTCAAGAAACTGTTACAAAATCCTTCGTGATCACGCCTTACACGGCTACACACAACAGCAAATCCCCGTGTGTTTCTGCTGCTGATCACCAGCACTCCTCTACCACCGGTCGCACGCATCTCGGCCGCGAAAAAACAACAACAACAACAACAACAACAACAACAACAACAACAACAACAACAACAACAACAACAACAACAACAACAACAACAACAACAACAACAACAACAACAACAACAACACGCGTCTCGAACACGAGCGCATCCACAATATGCATCCTATGCGCATTTTTAAGAGATGGGCACAGCATCAGCGTCTCTGTGCGGTATGGATATGATGCAAAAAATGTCATTCAACTTGCATGGGCATTGTGTGTGCACTCGGTGTGGCCGTGGTGAGCACACGCACACAACACAGCGCCTGGCCGTGTGTGACCGCTACGCGACGCGCGCGCGGCTGTCAGGTAGCCGTTTGCAAAACACGCAACGCACACGCGTGGCATGCTGTCGCGATATGCCATTGCACCGGCTGTCACCATCGGGCGCGAAAAAACTGCGTGCACACACACGAGACGCATGCACGCGGCGTGCTGGACATGCTGAGCGCACAAAACACACGACTACTGCGACTGGAGAGACACACTTGCACGCGCGTGTGCACATCTCTCTTAAACGGACACTGACACACGCAACAGCACGCACGTCGGCGTGTGAAACGCGCGCACCGGGTCTTTGACACCTCTCGCCAGCCGTTTAGTGCTCGGTGTCCACCCCATGCGTGCGCGGCCGCAAGGGCAACTAGGTCACACTCCAGTGTTTTTTTTTCACATGCAGGTTTTCGCAGTTTCAGAAATGCGCTCGCGCAACCGTACAAAGTGCACATTATCACGCTTTGCGAAATGGCCGCGCCCACCGCTGCAGACCAATCTTCTTTTGAAAGGTCCAACGTTGGTCAAAGGAAATGAAACGCAGAGAACAGAGAAGCTTCGAGTGAAACGCTGAACACACACGAGACTGGCAAACTGCAAAAACAGACCAAATATTGACCAGAGCAGAAGCGCGCGCAGCTTCAAAGTCGCATTGCGTTGAAAGGGTGGCCATAGGCATAGACCAGTGCAACTGAATGGAGCACGCGGTCATGTGTGTGTGCATGTTGTGGCTATTATCACTGGAGCGAAGAGAGAGAAAGAACCACGCATGCGCTCTGCAGCCAGCAGCACAGCGAAAGCTCGCCAGTCCATGCAGCATTGGTCTAACGTCCGTCCACATTCTCTGTGTGTGTACTGTGTGCACATGTGCAAAGCCGACGCGGACTATGGCCAGCAGCGACAGTGAGCGTCATTTACGAGCGCAAGCGTGCAGCGGCTTGCTTGTGCGTCCAGTGGCGTCCAGACACACATGTGTAATGTCTGCATGTACACACTGTATACACCGCATGATTGTACATGTACGTACGCATGGCACGTACGATCAATAGGATGCTTGCGCGAGCCACTAGCCAGTGCAGCGAATAGCCACCGCCACACAGCGAAACACAAGCTAAGCCGCAACGAAAGGGCACAACTCCGTGCTTAACGAGCACCTGCTCCCACCCCCATGGACACACCAAAGCGACTTCGGCCTTTCGGCAACACAAGTGCATGGCGAATCACATGGCCACACAGCTCTTTCGATCGTATGTATCCAGCAGGCCTGGGTACGAAGTTTTATAGTGGCCTATAGATGTATGGTCAATACTTTTTGTGTGTCTGAGCATAACCGGCGCATTGGATGTGATTATGCGAAACGCACACACAGAACGCTCGGCTATAGAGCTGGACAGCTGCTGGCTCGCTTGCGCTGCTGATAGCTCTATAGTTCAACACAAGGCTAACACGCACTCGGCTTACATTGTAAGCTGCGGGATGAAGCGGACATACACACATAGTGATGCAGAGGCTTGTTATATTGACCGGTGGGAGTTGTGTGCTCGGTCAGCGGATTGCAAGTTCGGAAGTGCTGCATTAGACTCGTTGGTCGTAGCAAGTAATGCAGATACGTACATGTGTGGTTTGAAGTTACATACACGCACACAACTTGCGCGTTTTGGCATGATGTAGTATAGGTCATGGACAGTGGCGTATGGACAAACATGGACTACATTGTGATCCCGCAGTTCAACACTGATTGGATGTTGAAAGTTCTGGCATCCGCAATCCATGTGTATGCTACAAATCTTAGCCAATCAACTCGTTGGACGCAATATATTCAGTTTAAACAGGCACATTCCAGGAGTCCGTGGACGGGCATGCATGCGCGGATATTCCCAATCAATCTCAATAATGACGTTGCCAACAAAAGCAAAGTGGGCTGGTCGCTGACACCAAAAGACTCCTTGTTCCAAATAGCCCACCGGTTGACGTCTAGCTAACACCGGAAAACAAACAGCACAATTACATGTGCAGAGCACACGTGCTCAGTAGACCACGGGCTAGAAAGCGTCAAATTAAGATCGACCCTGACAGGATGATGGCCATTTGCAGTTTGGCTGAGGGACTATCGGTCACAGTTTGCACAAATTATCTCTTCCAGGCCGTCTGGGCCAATTACATTGAAATTATGATCGAAGCTTTTGGCTGCATAATGGTCCGTTACAGTTCAGCGGGGCTTTGTCGGGAAAAAGACGTTAATGACATATGGGATTTCTTGATGGTCAAAATCAAAGTAAACGCCTTTACCAATTGTCTCTGACTGATACATGTGCAAAAACCGGGTTGTGTTTTAGCACCAGAGAAGCGACGTGAAATGTTCTCTATTTGCAGAGCAGTAGACCGAAACCAAACCGAAAAGCAGAGATGCTGAACTGAAGAGGACGAACGCGCAGAAAAACGCTCTGTGTCCATCATCCATTGTGTCTGTTGTGCAACCGGTGTGCTCAGGGTTGCCGAGTGGGTAAAAACGGCAAGCACATTTGTAAACTCTGTAGAATCACATTTATATCTAGCGTCCGTTTTCAAACTGAAAAGCAACAGACTTGTTGCGCATGAAGCAAACTGGATGATTTCTTTTGAGATACTTCACAAAAACAGATAAACAAAAAAAACGGACGATTTTCAATTGTTCTTGAATGGGCAGTTAGCACCACCAGGGCAAACGGGTGTGTTTGCTTATCATTAGCGTCTACCACTGCCTGCGCAGTGCGCGCAACACAACACAGTGGTGCTCTGGCTAGTTCTCGTCCAGTCCCAGCGAGCCACTGTACATTGTACGTCGCACACCAGCGCTCTGGTATTCCACCGGTGAGCCGGCGACAGGGTGACACCACATGGTTATGTGGCAACAATTCACCTGATCGAGCCGAATATTTGAATGTAACGACACGTCATAACAGACCTGAGCGCAACGAAAGATCAGAATGCCGTTTGGTTGAACTTCTTGTGCAGTGAGACAAAGCTCAAACCAATTTTGCCCTTGGGGGTTTATGCTCAGAACTGTAGACTATTGCTAGATAATGTCCAGATCCACGATATTTTCAGCATGTATCATATATACCAGCAGAATTACCTTTCCTTGCCATTGCTTTACATTCAAGGTGCATAGCTAAATACAGTATTTTCAAAAGACAGCCAAAACTGCGATCGTGTCCATTTTTGCGGGTTTGTGGCCAGCGAATGTGCAGAGCAGTGCCTGCCAGCCAAGGCGGCCGTGTTGCGTCTGTGCGCGTCCACACACGCGGCGCAGGCCAGTCCAGTTTTGCAGTTACACTGGTTTGTGCGCAATGTTTGTTTTGGTTTGCTTTCCGCTGCTTTTTTGTTATATGGGTGTTTGATTCGGTTTAGATGTGCGTTTCTACTCTTCAGAAAAAACAGTGAGAGAAAGCGGTGGGGGGTTTGGGGAAAAAATGATAATATCAGTTGTATCATAGAAACATAAATTGGTCACAAAAAAAAAGCCGTGGGGGGGGGGCGTTGTTTAAAAAATGTGGGTGCGGTGGTTGGCTCCTCCGACGGCAGGGTTGGTTTCTCTTCGGTGGGTTATTATTATTAGAAAAAAAATATTTTTTTGTTTCTTTTTTTTTTTTGGGGGTTAATAAGTGCGTGGGGGGGGGAAAAAAAACAAAAAATAATTATAAAAATATTTTGTTTGGTGGGGCACAAGAAAGGAAAAAAAAGCAAGCGGGGCAAATATGTGGGAGGGAAAGAAAGAATTTTTTTAAGACGGTGTGTGGGGTGTTGTTGTTGTTGTTGTTGGTGCTGCGGGTGTGTGGTGTGGTGGGGTGTGTTTTTTTTAAGAAAGAAAAAGGGCTGTGAAAAGGAGGGGGTTGGGGGTGGGGGGGGGGGGGGGGGTGGTGGGGGGCGGGGGGGGGGGCGGTGTAAGGGGTTTTAACATTTTTGGGTGTGTGGCGGGTTTGTCGTTTTCGCTGTTGTGGCCGGCTAAATTTGGGGGGGTTTTCTTGTTGGGGGGGGTTGGGTGTTTGGGTTTTTTTTTTTGTTTTGTTTGGGGTGGGGGGGGGGGGGGGGGGGGTGGGTGTTTTTTTCGGGGTTGTGTTGAACCAACAAAAAAAATAAAAGAAATTGGTGTGGTGTGGCGCGCTTGGTGGGGGGAAAAGTATATTTTGGTTTTGGTTGTTTTGTGGTTTTGTGTGGGAAAAAAAGGGGGGGGGTGGGGTGGGGGGGGGGTGTGGGTTGGGGGCGGCGGGGGGAAAATGTTGCTGTTGTTCAAAGGCATGGTTAAATTTCTGTCGAACGACTGATATTTCCGCAAAATAGAAGCCGCAAACTTTTCCTCTAAGTTAGGCGGCAAAAATATAAACAAGAAATAATCAAGTAATCAATGGCAACAATACAAGCAGTTTCGTTTGAAAAAGTGTCCTCAACCAACCGTGTCTGTATCTTAGTGCATGTGTACAAGTTTTCAGAAGCAACTTTCCCACTGCCACAGTCTCAATTGCACAGACCCCAACTCTGCGTTGTCCTTACCTGACATACGTCGGTCGCGACCCAGCCAGCCACCGTCTGATGTGTGCCCCGTGGAAGGTCGGTGGTGCCCCGGACGCACTCTGCGTTGCCGCATCGGTCGGCTGCACCGAGCAAGCACAATGGGAACGCCATTTCGTGGAGTTGGCTCCGTACTGCAGACTGCACGTTTTTGGTGATGGGGATGGTGATGGAGATCGTGTGAATCGGTTGATGCATGGCACACGGTTGGTGACGTTGCAATGTTGCACTCGGGTATTGTTGATGTTGTGTGTTGTTGGTGTTGATTGTACCACCGCTCAAAAATGATAATTAAAACGAGAGAAAATGCTTATTAGAACCGGGGTACTTGAAAGACAGATGCAATTTTCTACTCGTACGTAACCAACGAACGAACAAACGAACGCAAACTTTCAAAAACGTTTTTTGCCTGCGCAGGGCTAATCCTACCAACAGCACAGAACGCCCTCGTCAAATACGGGGGGGGGGGCTCATCCAGTTTTTTGCTGTCATTAAGTGTTGTGTTGCACATTACAAAGTAAATGTTGAAATAGCAATACTTTTTTGGAAGGGACTACAGCACTCCGTTATCAAGTTTTATTTCAATTGTTTTTAATTCCAGATTCACTTTCCACCACGTAACGATTCTACCCTCGAGCAATCTTGCCGATGAATCGGCGCTGTCAACAAACGTTGAATCAAAAACCACTCAACTCGCTGCTCACCCCACAAGAACAATTGACAGTTTACTGCTCACACTGCCTGAAATCGATGAACACATCAACAAAAACGGTGATTATCAGAAATTTGATGCCAATAACTTCGAGCGAACGGTGGACTTTTTGAAAATCGACCTTGGTCCCGAGAACGCCCTTCGAAACGAGCTCTTAGTGCGTTCCGTGCTGGAGCATTTGGAGCTGAACACCAACAGCACCGTTTGCCAGCTGCTTGTCACCGTCTACTACCGCGATCAATTCAGCTCCTTTGTGCGACTGATGTGCGCAATTGAAGAGGCTGGATTTGAGATGATCGTCAAGCAACCGGTACATGGTGTTTTTAATGTTCAGGTTCAAGGTTTTAGCAAACACATTGTGTTCAGCAAAACATTGTGGAGCTTTTGGTCCGAAAAATCATCAGAAAATAATCACATTGGTGCTGGGATTTTGTTAAAGGCATAATCCGGTGGCTTTCGTCGATAAAAAAACCGCAAAATGTCAAATTAAATTTTTTAAAAGTTGTTTTTTTTGCATTTGAAAAACATTCAGGTCGCCGCCTGTGCCGTCTCAAATGGTTGCACCCATTTTGCGTATTTGCATCGGCGCTGCCTTCGTCACTACAATCTTGACATCAGTGACACGACAAAGGGCAATTTTGAGTCGAAATCTGATTCTTGACAGAGCAGACATGTTGCTCAAAAATACGTTTAAAACTTTATGCTCAGCATTGTTGTGTGAATTTCCAGTTTGAAATCAAGACATGCACGACTACATTGCAAAACACCAAATGCATATAACCTAACGAAAATAGATAACCATTCACCACCCTAATCTACTAATCTGGAAAAAAATCTGAAAAAAGTTCAACAGAACATGTTCAGTTACAAACGGTGTAGCAAAACCTGCAGCCTGCTTAATAGATCTGTTGAACTTTTGTTGTATCACTGAAACTGCTGAGTTCACTTTTTGAACGCCAACATCAGTCCATCACCGGTGGTCAGCAGACTGCAGTTCACTCGTGCATCCTTGTGGATGGTTTGGTTGAGCTTATGAATCGTTCGCACGCCTTCGCCCCACTTCTCCTGAGGCAGTGAGCCGATCGAGCCCATGCCAAGAGCCTGAAAACTGATTTTTAGTTTGTTTGACATTGACACGGACCTTATGTGGGAAATTTTTTGTTTTTTCAAAAAAAACGTAGTAATGAAATTAAAAAATGTTGGTGTTTCAGAAGTAGTGGGTAGGTGTTTTGCGCGTTATTTATCGAGTTGTGTTTTATTCAATATTCAATTCAATATTCAATTTATTCAATTATATTCAATAGAATTTTAGACAGCTGTTTAGGAAAGTTCAGTTCAGATTTGTGCAAAATTTTAGAGAAATTCATTCACCTGCACACGAATGACAGAGCAACACAAAAAAAATTCAAAATGGACCAGAAGGTTGCGTGCTGAATTCAATGTTTTTGTGTGTTTTGCTCTGTCATTGGTGTGCAGGTGAATGAATTTCTCTGATTTTTTTCACAAATTGCAGTTGAACTTTCCTGAACAGCTGTCTAAAATTCTATTGAATATGGCTCAGCACAACTCGAGAAATAACGCATCAAAAACCTGCCCACTAGTTCTGAAACACCCTGTAGATGGTGCACATTACGTTGTCAATTGCAATGAAGCCGCCCGGCCGCAGCAGCTGAAGGCATTTCTCGTAGTAGACCGCATAGTTCTCTTTGTCGGCATCAATGAACGCAAAGTCGAACTTGCCGCTTTCACCATTTGATAGCAGTTCGTCTGAAAGATACTGGTTTCTCATGAAAGTATGATTTGTTTTTGATGTTTTGACAAAACGGAGCAACGAAAATAGGTACTGACGCGGCTACTACACTTCAGTAGTTTCGAAATCCACTTTAGTAGCCCGATTCATCTGGTATTGACCGATTGCTGATGAGGCACATGAACATTTCTATTAGAAAAACATTCAAATATTGAAAAAAATGCATCGAACCGAGCGTCTCCACCGCCGGGCGTATGTGAATGTGTATTTTTTTCGCGACCGCCTCATCAGACTCAATGATGGAGCGTCCAATGTTGTCGTACTCAGCACTGGACACGTCCATCGTCACCACTTCACCATCGACTGGCAGGGCAAGTGCCCAAGCGAGTGCTGATGCGCCAGTGAACAAGCCTGTGCGAAGGCAGGGCACAGTAGTTGCAAGGTCATTGGGCCAAACAAAACTGTAGTCGCCCTAATCACTCCAATGTGTCCGTACCAACGTCGAGCACACGTTTAGCATTGATCAGCTGCAGCAGGTTAGCACACAGCTGTAAGACTTCGGGCGCCCCGAGCATCATGGCAAACTTTGCTTCTTTGATAGTCTTGTCCTGCCGAATGCAATGTGCACAGGTTTGTAATAATGAGGAATGCAACCGAACAATTTTCAAGATTTTTAAACTGATCCCATTATTCAAACCGCGACTTCCGTTCTCCACCGACGACTTGTCGCGTTTTTAGTTTGTGTCTACGCAAAATTGGAGCGTCCATTTCAATATGCAAAACGCGATACAGTCCATTCATATGCAATCAGCTGATCGGTTGGAGATCACGTGATGCATGCATTCTGTGCAAGCATTGCTGTAGAGGCGGAGTCCAGGGCTGCACAGAGTGCATGCATCACATGATCACCAATCAATCAACTTAGTGTGTATGATGTAGTGCTAGACTCTGGTGTAATGCCCGCTGCTCCGGTTTCGTCTGAACGAGCAGGTTACTAAAGTTCAAATGTACCTTCAATTGTTGCTGCAGCGTGTGCAGCCGTAATGAGTTCTCGACCGTGTACTGAAGGCGCACGTCTTTTGTATCCTCATAACTTTTTCCCATTCGACCGCGGGCTGGATGATGATATAAAGAAAGGAGTCAAAATAAAACCACTGACTTTCAATTGTTCGTGTAAAGGGTGCAAACGAAGCGAATTGGCCACCGTGTATTGCATACGTTTGTCGCGGTGGTCTAGGAAGCTTTTGCCCTCGACGCCGATGCTGGTTTCCTCGGCCATTTCAGTATTTTGGTGCTGATACTGATGACAATGCTAAAAACGTTTTTTAACACAAAATTTTTTTAAAACAAGTGGACAGAAAAATGTGTGGTTTTGATAAGCACAATTTTCAAACAGCACAAACAGAAAATGTTATTGCCAAGAGAGACTGCAAAAATGCAAACAAGTTATCTGTGAGAGCGACAACAGCAATATTGCGTATTGCAGGGTGTTTCAAAAAACTACAATGGGAAAACAGCTCTTTCTCGTTCTTCGCTTTGGTTTAATGTTTGGCTCTTAAATTTACAACACAATTTTAAAAAGATTGCCTTGCCAATTTTTTTAGCACAGCAACGTGTAAGGCTCAGAATCTTCTGCGCCGCAGCTGCGAGTTCCTGTGGATCCAATATTTGAAGTTTTCAAAGAATGAGACCGTCCGCTATAAGTGGGTACATTTTAACAACTATGTGCCCCTGCTAAAAAATCGATTTCGCTCATTCTGGCACAAAGGTGCCGTTACGTCCCAAAATGAAAGTTCCGGCCCGTTTTTGAAAAAATCAACCCCAACGTTTTCTACAGGCTTGCGAAGTAGGCTAAGTCGAAAAAAGTTGGTATTTTTCCCAATTTGCTAATTTGCTAATGCTAATTTTCGAAACCCAAAAAGCAAAATAGAAAAAAGTGACCGAAAGAAAAGTTCTACTATTTTTGCTGCTCTTTCACATGATAATATTATTGTTGTCAAAAACCAAACCAAAAACTTGGTACAAACAAAAAACTACAAAAATTGAGTTTTTTAATTTTTCACTTTTTTCACTTTTTGCCTTTAAAAGCTTAGGGTTTAAATTGACCGTTCCAAATTTTACAACATCGTTTTCGCCGCAAAAAACTGGTTTAGAAACTTGTAAATTAAAAAAATTCAGAGGTATATATTTTAGATTTTCGAGTTACAAAATTATTAGAAAAAGTGCGATTTTTGCTCAGACCAAAGTAATTCCGTTTTTATATGTGCTTGATAGCAAAATCATCCATAGTGACCAGGGTGAAAAATGCAGCATTTTGAATGGACTTTCACGTGATTTATTTATATTTTGCAAATAACAAATTATGCTCTTGGTACAAAGCAAAATTCTGAACAAATGAGGTGTTTTAACTTGAATTTTTTATTTTTCCGTGTATAAAAGCCTCAAACAAGGATTTTAACAAAAAACTTTTTACACCACGCAATTCGCCGTGTAAAACTGCTTTAGAAACCATGAAAGAGAAGAAAACAGTCGGTGCATCATCAGTGGTTTCGAGTTTTCAATGAACTTCTTCATGGTTCACCAAAGGTCTGGGATTTGAAGCAATTTTGTGTTTGCACCGAACATATCTACTATAGTTTAATATTTTTTTAAACAATCTAAATCGCGTGAAATAGCGTTCAAAACTACGTATATATGGTAATTGTCACATTGGTTAAAACGATTTTAAGTAGACTTAATAAAGCAATAAAAGTTTATACTAGCAAACACAAAAAAAAAATTCTCAACCAACCTTGCAACGAAAAAAAACCTCAAAAGAGGGAACGGTTTGCATCTTGTTAAAATGTTTTCTAGACCAGTTTTTATTGCGAAAAAGGTAGCAGAAAGAAATTTTGGGACCAACTGAACGCTGAATAAAAGAAAAAGGCCAAAAACTGAATTTTTGAAATTTCTCGACACTGATTTTTTACGCATTTTGTTTGTACCAAAATTAGGGTTTATGTTTTACAAAACTAAACACAGAATTTGAAAGCCCTTGCAAATTACTACATTTTTCATATCAACATCAATATTTGATAACGTTTCTGTGTTGCGTTAAAAGACGTTGTTTGTCAGAACGCCAAAAATTACGTTTTTCGACGACATACATTTTTCGATGTACCCTAATTTGGAGACCTATAGCACCACACCACAAGGATCTCATTCCAAAAGCGGGCCGGTTTTTTCTTAGTTGGACCTAAGGGTACCTCCAAACCAAATTTGAGCAAAATCTATTTTCGGCTAGTAGCAGAGTATTACCAAAATGTTCCTCCTTATTCCGAACGGTCTCTTAAATAAATATTAATAATAAATATTAATAATAATATATAAATAAATAAATATTGAATTAAATCAAAAAATTAATAAATATAAACGATATCAAATCACATAAACGATCACCAGCATTATGTTCAAGCCAGTGGCAACAAACAGCATGAACAGGTCTAGAAGGTGCATGAACTGCTTGCAAGCATCCTCGCGCATCTCGTCGGTCTCATTCTTCTCGATCGCTTTCTCAATCGACTTGAACGCGTCGTTCAAACGCGCCAGAGAATGACGCTGAAGAAACCAGAAGCAAAACGGCAAAAACAAAATGAAATAAGGCTGTGTTTTGTTTCATAGAGATAGAGAGATATCGGTTTTTGAATTTCAGCAGATACTTCAGTTTTTGTATGAATAACAACATTTTCTCCAACAAAAACAAAACATGAACGTGTAAGTTATTGGCAATAAACGGTGTGATTGTTAGTGATGCCGGAAAGGAACGAGGAAAAAGGCCATTTTCGCATTTTCAGTTGGTTCTTTGTGCAATAATGCAGCACACTGTTGGGCACCTGTCAGCATAATTAACCTAAACGGGTCGGCCTAAACCGGTCGAACAGCCTCTGAACGGCCTGAACGGTTTATTAGCAGCTTATTGGTGCGATGTAATGGTGGTGTACTACGAAGTTTTGCTGCAGTGATGCTGTCTCCAACCCACATGCGATTCCCGCAAACAGCAGAGAGCGATAACCTATCTGTTCTTAGCACCGATTGCACCTAAGAGCTCCAGCGGGCCATGGAATCAGATTCTAACTAAGGTTAGGGGGTTGTACAATTCAACAAGGCGCTTCTTTTTGACTTAGCAACCATACCCCTAATTTCCCCTATTTGCAGCACTTTTAGGGCTTATAAGTCTAAAAACCCTCGATTTTCCTCCATTTTTCGTAAAGTATACCATTTTCAACCAGCATTTTCAACATTTGCGCGTGAGAGCTATGGCTTGAAATGGTGTGCGTTTTGAAGATCTCGCGGAGCTCTTTCACGTACACTGCGTTAAAAGCAAGAGACTGTTATCTATTTTTTGTGGTATGCTTTGCAAAATTACTTTTTTCGTTTTTTTCGTTTTTCCTTCAAAAAACATCGTTTTCAAGTAAAACTAAGCTCGCAAATAACGCCCAACCACCCGAACTGGGGTTTTCTGGTATGCTGAACTCGAATCTGATGTTTCTCACTCCTCTTCGTGGGTGCGCTAAATTCAGCAATTTTGATACATTTTGCTCATTTTTTCCGCAGTTTTTTTGCTCAATCAGTATTTTGTTGGCGTTTTCAAATGTGATGGCTCTGAAAAATTCCAGATGCATTGAACAAATTATTTTGTATATCTAGAGTGTAAAATTCTTGTAAGTTTTCATTCACTATAAAGCGCAAAAAAATATGTTTTCTCAATTTTGGGGCAAAAAATGCCCAGGGCAAAAATCTAAGGTCAGATTCAAATTCAGCGACCTTGAAACCCCCCTGTAGAAGCAAAAATGAAAATCAAAAAAATGTGTTTATGAACTCAAAAAAATGTTTTATAAAAACAGCGTAAGTTTTCAAAAAAGTAATTTTGCGAAGCTTACCACGGAAAATATTTAAAAGTCCCTTGCTTTTTGCGCAGTGTACGTGAAAGAGCTCCGCGAGATCTTCAAAACGCACACCATTTCAAGCCATAGCTTTCACGCGCAAATGTTGAAAATGCTGGTTGAAAATGGTATACTTTGCGAAAAATGGGAAAAAATCGAGGGTTTCTAGACTTATAAGCCCTAAAAGTGCTACAAATAGAGGGAATTAGGATATGGTTGCTAAGTAAAAAAACGCCTTGTTGAGTTGTACAACCCCCTACCCTTAGTTGGAATCAGATTCCATGGCCCGGCAGCTCCATACAACCCCCCCCCCACTTTTACGTGCAATCGGCGTTTAAGTCGCTGTTCAATAAATCGGCGACAACAATAAACAATCTTGCGGGGCAAGCGTCGATTTGCGGTCAAAAATTTATATCGATCCGCGGTACATCTCGGGTACGGCGGCTCCTTGGCGACTGACCATCAATGTGGCGAGTTCGTGTCGTTCATCACTGACAGCGGCTCCATCATCCAGACCACCGTGCTTGGCCAGTCGGTTCAACTGAATCGTTTTATTTTCGACTTCCGGATGATCGAACACCGAATTTCGACAGTTGTGAGCCGGAGTGATGAAAATCTTGCGAAATGCCACCGCACGCGCACAGCAGCAATCGTGGCGATCGGCGTTTCGCAAGACGACGTGCAGCCACATCAGTGCGGACGAGACGAGCGTTGCGATGGCAATCAGTACCATCTCGAGAATGACAAAGTAGCCTGTTGTAAATGGCGTTTGAGTCATAAGGAACTATTAGTGATCACCACCTAATCAGCTGATCGCCTATACAGTTGTAATTGAGAGATCGACTTTACAGTTTGAACGTTCGGAAATACTGAAAACTACCAACCAACTATCGGATTGGTTGATGCATGCATTCTGTACATGGATGGCTGTTGAGGCGGAGTGGTTGGTTTGCACAGAATGCATGCATCACGTGATCGCCAACCGATCAGCCATATGCCATAAATCGAATTTTCAGAACAAAGTAGGTGAAAAAACTTTCAATTTTTTTAATTAAATCCAAATTTAAAAAAAACGAAAACAATTTTTTTTCAAACCCCCTAACCCTAGTTGGACCTGTAGGCCTTGTCGTACTGACGAGCCTGGGGGCGCGCGGTATACGCTTTTCAGACGAAACCGCTAGAAACAGTGCTTGTAACACAGATGAAAGCTGCGAAACGAAGAAAAAAAACCACGAACCAAGTTTCGGAAATCGTGCCGAATTCTTTGGTAAGGTCGCCGTGATGGTGACCAACATGACCGCCATCGCGATCAACGCCGTCAAACCGAGGGTCACCTGAAGTTGAACAAGAAAAAAAACAAGGGCAAAACTGTTCATGTAAATTTGCGATTATTTCTGCAAAAAGTCGCTTGCTGTATGGGATACTACATACCGTATTACCTTTATTAAACCCCTCCAAAATTAAACCCCCCCAAATAAACCCCCACCCCCTCGACAAGTTTCCAAATAATTCCCCCCCCCCAAAATAATCCCCCATGGGGGATTATTGGAAACCTGTTTGAAACACATACCCAGCGAATTCAGTGGCTGGTTGCAGTGAAAAGGATGAAATTGTGCTACAAAAGGCCCCAAATGGATGAGTTAATGGTAATTTCATTACAAAAGGCTGTTGTAAAAGGAAATTTCTATGTAGAGTAGAAGTTTCTGCGACTTCCTTCCTGCCATGGAAGGTATTTTTGCCATTTTGCCCACCCCTAAAAATGGTTTCCAAATAACCCCCCCCCCAAAAATCAACCCCCACCCCCAGAAGTCGCTGAAGAAATAAACCCCCATGGGGGTTTATTAGAGGTAATACGGTACGTTCGGAAATTGGTTCTCTTTCCATGCATGCAGAAGGAATCACAATCAATGATGACTGGTGCTAATGGGTGATTTTTTGAAAGAATATTGAATTTTGAATCCACTGCAATCAATGGAAAACGCGCGCTGGGGTATAACGGCTCATATAATGCGTGATGCGCTGTCCGCTCGCTTCGCTCGCTCGCGCATCCGCATGATTATATGAATTTGGGGGCAACGTTGGGTTCACGGGACACTTTTCAACCCAACGTTGCCCATAAATTCTTATACCTAATAGCGTTTGCACGGCTGATGCAACACGCGCGCAATACACAGCACACACGCGCGCAGCGTTCCAACACTTTTGGCCGCCACTGTATCTTATATACCTTTTCGGTCCGGACACGATCGTGGCTGCACGGGCTGAACAGGCCGACTACGGTAATCGTGGTCACCGCCAAGCTCGGCAACGTCTGCGTCAGCGTGTAGAAGCCGGATTTTCGACGCAGCAACAGAGAAAAGTAAAGCTGCACGGATGATGGGCGTGGTTGGCTTATGTCAGAGAAACAACAAACAACTCCGGGGGGGGGGTCTGGGTCCGCTGTTATTTTTTATTTTGGTTCCGAGACTCAATGCGTTGGCACACGGAGGTAAGAAAATGTTTCACGGAATATTCAAAATTAGGTTACGGTAGAAACTTCGTCGTGTGTTGACGTTTTACGGGTTTGGTTCAATTTTGGGGTTTTTCCTCAGGGCGTGAAACTTTTGTGGCTCCGGTTTTCCTGAAACGATAATGGCTGTCACGCGCACGAACATAAAAGTGTCTTATGTGGTGTCCGGTGTGCAGCATTGTCCAGCGAGATGTCCCGAAACTGAAAATAGCTCATATCTGACCACCGTCCCCCGTTTGTTATGCAGCTACGACACCGCAGCGGACACGGGCACCGGACCCCGATTTCAGACATTTTCATTCACTGAGCGTAAAACGTCATTTGGCTTCGTTCGCTAATTCGCCAACAAAGCCAACACAACTGTGCGGAGTGGAGCTGTTCTCCTGGAGCGAATCATCTAATAGCAATAGTAGCTTTGTGTCCCAATATGCATTTGCAGATAGAGAAAATGTTTAACAGCTGCGCGCGCGGCAACAAAACTGAGCGTATCTGACGACAGTTTTGTGCTGGAAAATGAAAAACGAAACTAATCAGAAATTTTGTTTCACGAGTAAAATTATTTTACAGCACTTCACATTCAGGCGACGTTCGAGTGCAAAACAGCGCGTTCAGTTTTCAGGTGTGTGGCTTTTCCACAGATCCATTCAACATGACTCCGCCTCCTTTGCACAAAAACCTTAGTACACATCATGTAAACATAAAACACATTGGCTGCCCAAACAGAGTGGCTTGTTTCTGTTTGTTTCTCGTGTAAATCAGGGTCCCGTCAATGCCGACACGGGAATGTTGCCATGATGCGGGCCATAGCTTTTTTTGCGCCTACATTGGTCAAATTGGGTCGTTGCCCACTCAAAATAATCGCACGGGCACAAAGAATTTCTTTTCGGCCTTAAAAACTTTTTTGGTCCAAAATAATTATCACTTTTGGCTAAAAACCGATTTTTGAAGAAAAATAGCCTTGATTTTTTGAATTGTTTTATTTAAAAAAACCTAGTTGGTTACAAAAAAACAAAGTAGATAGCGACGTGCTAGAGACGTGTGCGCAACTAAAAAAAATAAACCGGGCTCAGACTATGATCTGTGTAAGTACTGCGCACAAAACAATTCAAAATTTTGCAAAAATGCTCATTTTTCAAATGTTCAAAAGTTTCCGGAAAACGCCTTATGTAAAATTTTAAAAATACAAGTGCCCAGCACTAACGGCAGATTGCTCCCACATTATTTTAAACTCTAACCAGGCTCAGACGAGGACTTATGAGACAGTAGTAACACGGAAACTCTAAATGGCACCAAGAAACCATACAACTCGCAACGTGAGACAAAAAAAATCCAGAAATATATATAGACTGTTCAAATAAAAAAACGAAGTGGATAGCAATATATTGCGCGCAACTGAAAAAAATTAAACTGGGCTCAGACTATAACCTGTGTGAGTGCCGCGCACAAAACAATTCAAAATTTTGCAAAATTGCTCATTTTTCAAATGTTCAAAAGTCTCCGGAAAACGTCTTATGTAAAATTTTGAAAATCCAAGTACCCAAATACTGAATTGTTGGATTTTTCACATATCTGTTGAGTTTTGAGTTTTATGGACTCTGTTGCATACTCGGAAATGAGCAATTTACACAAATTTTGACTTTTTCATCAGGCACTCCACGCTGCGAGTTGTATGGTTTTTTGGTGCCATTTTGAGTTTCTATGTTACTACTGTCTCATAAGTCCTCGTCTGAGACTGGTTATGGTTTAAAACAATGTGGGAGCAATCTGCCGTTAGTGCTGGACACTTGGATTGTCAAAATTTTACATTAGACGTTTTCTAAGATCTTTCAAACACCGAGACATTCCCGTGTCGGCAGTGACGGGACCCTGGTATAAACCGACCGCCCTCGGGAATGCGAAATCCGTCCGAGTTGTGGTTATCGGTGACCCACAAAGTGCACCTGTCGATGTACCACTCTGCAAGACTGTTTTGATATCCACTGTTTTGTATAACGTTTTTGCGGACATTATAGTGTCCAATCACTGCAAAAAACTGCAGTTTTTATTTTTTTAATCAAAAAACGACAGCTTTCGGTTCAGATACCTACTGGCGTTTTTTACGCCGGTAAAAACGGTAAATTTTTAAGAACAGCCGAGCGGGTGCCGTAAAGTTTTGTATTGCACACGAAAATGTTTATAACAAAAACGTTTTTTGCATGAGATGATACCGTCATGATCCACTCCCTTGCAGCGTTCGTCCAGCACAGTCGAAGAGTCCAAGAGTCCGAAACGCATTTGAGACCACAAGTACTTCCAAGAGCTGAACCGAAGCGTACAGTTCTGTAAACCAAAAGAGCTCATGTTTGTAGCTGCACGAAAATTAAAGAATGGTATTCATTGCGTGTCGTCATCCAGTTAAAGTTGGTTCGGAATCGTGTGAAAAACACCGACATGCACGTCGTGTGGGAAGTCCGACACGTCCATGGCGCATTTCGCCGTCAGAAAGTCGCCCAGGAAGCTCTTGATTGTGCCGTCGTTAAAAACCCGAACGGTCGTTTGGCTGAGCGACAATATAGAGCGAGTGTGTAGCCTGCAAAAAAGTACTGTCTATTCGCGAGAAAAGAGTTCACGGAATCCACCACTCATGGAAAACTATTTCAAAACATTTTACCAAAAAAAACATTAAACGCTCCTCCGTGTTTGGCTACCACTCACTGGCAGCGCTCAAAAAGTTTGATTAAAAAAATGCTTCATCTTATTTGGCTAGCCAGTGCCTGTTGTACCAGCATGGTAGACACACGGTCGTTTTTTTTGCAAAAACTCGTTCGAATTCGAACAAATGTCCAATACATGTCGTTGCAGTAGATGTCTGGAAACCAAATGTCGTTATATGGCACAATGATCGCGTCAATGCCGCCAAACTCAGTTGCGTTCCAAACGAGCGATTCGTCTTGCCATTTCTGCAATAATCCGCAATAATTTCCATTTATTCACCCACATCTGTTGTGAAGTGTAATATGCAAAAAACCACTATATATTAATAGCGTAAAATTGTTTGCATATAAGCCTCTCCTGTTTATAAGACCTCAGCCACAAAGGTGGACAGAGTGCCACACTGCGGGAAACAAAAAAAAAACAATTTTTATTCTGTCAAAAGCCCACGCTCGTTTATAAGGTCGGACCTCTTTAGGTCGGGTCTCAGCGCGATATTGCTAAAGAAAATCGATCCAGCGGGAACATCGTCGTAGCGTTTATTATTCAAGGTTCCGCCGTGTCAAGTTATGGACAGAAAACTTGCATTTTTACTGAAAAACGACAAACTCTTTTATCCGTTTTCATTGTTTTCTTATAAGACATCCTACCGCTTGTATGGGCGTCACCCGACCCAAATTCGGATTTTTTTCTTCAAAACTTCTGGTTTCCAAAATTTTTTTGGGGCCGCCTTGCATTATATGCGAGACTTTTTTATGGTACTTTTTTAAAACGTAAGTTATTTTACTACTCACCAATATTGTCAGCAAGCTCAACGTGATTGTTTGTTCGGCCGATTCCTGAATATATGACAAAACAAACTCGAAGAAATCAATATTATCTTGATTGACACATTGATTTTGGTATCTTTTATCTTTCACTTCCTGAGGATTTTAAACAGAATATTCCACAAAGCATGCATAAACCGTTTCTTACCACAGCAATGAGACTGAAAATATCGAGCATAATGCCCAGTTGTAAGACATTCTTCTGCAGTTGAACCGGCCGAATCTTATGGTTGTAGTCGGTGAACAATTTTTCCATGAGCTTCTTTGTTGTGTCAATCGTGGCAGACATATTCTCAAGTGAATCATTTTTTACTTCTACGCAGCGACTCGCTGCTTCTTGGTTTGTTGAAGCTAAGTGGCGGAGAATGACGACCACAAATGGTAAGTTTTTCATGTCTGTAACGTCTTGCATGTAAGGTTCCTGCCACTTATAAGACCCCCACCCTGAAGTGGGCGGAGTATCGCACGGCGGGAAGAAACCCAAAAATTCAAAAGTTTGACTGGGTCAAAATCGCTCCCCCTTTTATAAGGTCGGATCTCTTTAAAAGGTCTTGTTTTGCTTCATGTTTTGCTGCGGAAACCGTTGGAGACGTTTTTAAAGCGCGATGAAAGCCAAGCAGGCTTGAAATACTGACCTTTTAGCAAAAAAAGTGTTGAAAAAGTGCAGCACGTTATTTTGGTTTTCAGGGCGACGTCGCTGGAGAAGATCGATCCAGGGTTAAAGTCATCGACGCGTTTATTATGGTTACAATGCCACAGAAAAATTGGAATAAACTGAAAAAAATAATTTGAACTGCAAATCACAATTTATGAGCACTAAATGCAACGATGACACGACAACAGCGACGACGTCGTCGTCGACGACAAACGGAGTGGGGAACGGGGGCAGTGGACAATTTAATGGTGGATTGACAAACATACTGCAGAAAAGGACGAACTCTTTAATCCGTTTCTAATTTTCGTTTTATAAGACCTCCTCCACTTATAAGGTCGTCACACAAAATTACATTTTTTAAGTTTTTTGATTTTTAAATTTATATAAGGGGACCTTATGCAAGACTTTACGGTATTTTATTTTAGAATTTGAATGCGTTTTTATATGGAGATAGTAGTTCAAACTGACTCGCTGGTGCGCTAACGTGAAAAATGAGAAATTTGATCGTTTTACATTTTTTAATACAATAATGGATCACTTTGTTTGTAGTTCTGGTTGAGAATATACCTGTTAGACAAACTTTACATGTTTACAGATTATTTACATGTGGGCATAGGCTGATTTACCCAAGACGGCAAGCCAAATAAACATTAAAATTTTTGACTTTGTCAAAAACCACCCCTGTTTGTACCTGCACCCCGTCGAGCTGACACTTTCAACTGGAAGAACTTGCGTTGCCATTTGTTGTGTTGAAATTTCAGCTAAAAAGGTTTTTTACCATTACATTTTGTAGTCACAGCAAAAACAGACAATTGAAACTTTGGAATTCACGCACGGTCACACACACGCGCTTACAACACCGGGCCAAACGGACATAACTGGTGCTATGTGGGCGAAACCTCGCCCATTGTAAGGCCCACAATGGTAGATACAGTATGTTTCTTTAAATCTGTCAGAGTTTGTTGCAGAATACAGAGAAGGCGCGTAACTGAAGGAACGCAGAATGAACGGGGTTATCGGGTTTGATGGGAATTAAAATGTTTGGGTTTGGCTAAATATGTCTTTCTCCGAAACGGATGCCAACTATTTTTTTCTTCTGTTTTGCTATACCAAACCAAATCGGATACCAAACCTGTTTTGCTGTTGAAAATGCAACTTTCCCTCTATGAAATGGACAAAAATTCAATAAAACACGATTTTCGCTCTTATACCTAGTTCTCCGAATCGCTCTGAAAATAGTCTAGCTGAACTCAGCTCGACGAGACGCTTCGAACGAACCTAACTTGTAAAAAAAATTTAATTTTTTTGTTAATTTGAACTCTTCTTAACCCTACCCACGCCTGTGGCCAGTTTTATAAAAGTGAGGAGTTGAGGAGTGAGAAGTTGAGGAGTAAGGGGAAAATTTTTGAGGAGAGTAGTTGAGTGGGTTTTATAAAAGTGAGGAGTTGAGGAGTGAGGAGTTGAGGAGTGAATTGAGTAGAACACGTGTTAAAAATTCACTCCTCAAAACACTCCTCAATCCGAAACACTACTCTGAGCGCGATTCTCGTTTTTTCAGCGGTGAATTTTCCGTCTCACTGTCGCTGTTTCTGCATGTAAACCAAGTCTGAATGGAAGAAAACCAAAAATTATCGTGTTTTTTTTATCAAAACCGACGACAAAATCAAACCAAACCGCCAAAAAAACATACTATTCAAATTTTTACAAGTCGAATTTGACTTGTAAGATTTTTTGAGGAGTTGAGGAGTCTTTTATAAAACCGAACAAAAATTGAGGAGAAAATTTACTCCTCAAAACACTCCTAAACTCCTCACTCCTCAACTCCTCACTTTTATAAAACCCATTTTCTTCTCAGTGGAGAGAAAAAGTGAGTAAAACTCCTCTAAACTCCTCAACTCGTCACTGTTATAAAACTGGCCACTGGGCGGATGTCACTGTACCATGATTGACACCCCCCCTCATAGTTGTTCTAGGGGGGGGCTGGGCGGGGGGGCCAGTACCGTGGGCCCAAAAAAATTTTCGAAGGGGGGGTATGGTGCCGTGGGGGGGGGTAGGGTTAGGGAAAAAAAATCCGGATTTTTTTTTTAAATTAAAAAAAAATTAAAAGTTTTTTTTTACAAGTTAGGTTTGTTCGAAGCGTCTCGTCGAGCTGAGTTCATCTAGACTATTTTCAGAACGATCCGGAAAACTATAAGAGCGAAAATCGTGTTTTATTGAAATTATGTCCATTTCATAGAGGGAAAGTTGCATTTTCAACAGTAAAACAGGACAATTTTCGACGTGTACTTGAATATTGAACCGTTCTTAGTTGTTCCTCTTTAGAAAATTACCAAAATTTGACTGTGTTCAAAAATTCCTGTTTGCTGTAGCTAAGTCGGCAACCCCTGTCGACCCGGTCGCCCCCCCAAGACACTTACTTTCAGGTTCAACCAGCTATGCTATCTGCCACATGGCGAGAGCCCACTCTTCAAATCATCGTATCGAAAACACGTACCATGATTTCGCGATCACGTTGCGGGCAACTGACAGACGCAAGTTTAACACGTTAGTTTAGCTCAGCACGCAAGTTTTAACATGTGGCCATGTTATCGGGTATCTGAAAAACGGTCGTGTGAAAAACCAACATCTCCGCTCCAATTGTTTAACAATATATCGCACAACTCCATTGTAGACCTATAACATACGCCAATCAACAAAATATCATGTTCATCTCATGGTCTACCGACTGAAAAAACATGTTCTAAGTTGCAAGAAAACGATTTCTGAAACGATATTTCAATTCAGTTAAGTCATTTCAACGCTAAAAATTGACTCTAGAAGTCATCCAAATCGAAAAACATGGAGTACGTCGGTCAAAATGACCAAATAATGACATGTACCTAAGCACACAAAGAAGTTGGGAAGAAAATTTGGTTTGAACTTTCAAAAAAGTATGCCATAAATCGAATTTTCAGAGCAAAGTAGAAGAAAAATTTTTCAAATTTTTTTTTAAGTTTGAAAAAAAAATCCAATTTTTTTTTAAAACAAAAAAAAATAAAAAAAAATTTTTTTCAAAGCCCCTAACCCTAGGGGGGGGGGGTGCCGACCAAAAAGTGAGGGGGGGTCCAAACGATGGTAACGTGGGACCCCCCATAGGGGTCCCATGGGGGGCAGCACCCGAGACCTCCGCGTGGGGGGGTGGGGGGGGGTCACGCGACACCCACCCCCCAAAACCTGACTCTGGACCATCCACACCTCCCCCCTCGAAATTTGCTAGACACCCCCCCCCCCCCCCCTAGATGGACCTAAGTAACAGTGACACCCCCCAAAAATTTTCTCGGACCACCCAAAAATCATGAATTTTTGCTAAAAAATCATGATTTTTTGTCTTTAAAGTCTATAATATAAGCTAAATATATGATAACTTGACATTCTTCATTGTAATTTCAAAGATTTTGCAGCAAAATTTAGCGTTTTTCCTTCAAAATTTAAGCGAAAAAATCTCATGGGTGGGGTGGGGGGTGTGCACCCCCCCCCAGAAAATTTTCTACAATAGTGCACCCCCCCCATGGCCCACGCCTGGGGGGTGTCACTGTACCATGACTGACACCCCCCACTGAAAAATTTTTGGCACCCCCCCCCGGCCCCCCCCCACGTGACGACACCCCCCCCCCCTCGAAAATTTGCTTTCGCCTTCGGTACTGATGGGGAGGTGTTTAGCTTTGTAGTTTTACGGTCAAGGCATCATATATTCAGCTTATATCATAGTTGTTCTAGGGGGGGGGGGGGCCTGGGGGACGCTGACGAATGGAAACGATTCAAATGCGAACGAATCCAATTCCCTGGTTCGAGTATAACTTCAGGCAGTAGGGTTGTTAAACAAAAATCAAAAAATTTTTTTTTTAAAGTGATAAAAAAAAAACAAAATTGCCGATTTTTTTTTAAATTCGAAAAATTTTCCTCTAATATGCTCTGAAAACCTCAATTTTGGCACCATTTTTCGAAAGTTCAACAAAAATTTTCTTTGATATTACCTCGTAAAACCTTCAGCTAGCAGCATAGTTGTTCTAGGGGGGGCCTGGGGGGGGCCGGCCCCCCCCCCAAAAAATTTTCGAATCTATCTCTATCAAACAGGTTTTTTCGGCTCAGCTATTATCTATCTAAAAAATTTTCTCAGCCAGCTATCTATCTGAAAATTTTTGTCTTCGAAGACATAAAATGAGTCAATTTTTGACCAAAATTGACCATTTTTGCTCGTAATTCTTGAAAATTTCGCTAATTTTAGGTAAAATACGCGTTTATACTTGATTTTTAGTGTATTTTTAGCATTA
Source organism: Theristus sp. LFF4_11 (assembly GCA_030248135.1). NCBI lineage: Eukaryota > Metazoa > Nematoda > Chromadorea > Monhysterida > Xyalidae > Theristus > Theristus sp. LFF4_11. The sequence continues at coordinate 27,940 of JASANC010004260.1, forward strand.
TTTTGCTGTTTTTATAGCTTTTTAGCGTTTTAGCTATCTATCTATCAAATTTCAAAATTTTGACCGCCCCCCCCCCAAAGTCACATGGCCCCCCCGCGGCCCCCCCCCAAAGTTTTCCAGCTATCTATCAATCTAGAAAATTTGCTCCAGCTATCTATATCGGCCCCCCCCAACCCCTCGGCTCTGGAACAACTATGGCTAGCAGTCGGTTTTGGACCGTTTTACCGACTGATTTCAGGCTTCAACAACATCTGCGATGAAGTTTTTGAGCGTCCCAAAGGTTGGCTTACCATTTCCGATGCAGATAAGGTGACGATTCGCCTCGCAATCTAAATTTGAGCGTCCGAGCTGCTCCGTTTGCAAGCGTTACGTTGTCTGGGTCTGGTTGCCGTTTCGTGTCCTGCCGTCGCGACTAGGGTTAGGGGCTTTGAAAAAAAAATTTTTTTTCGTTTTTTTTTTAAATTTGGATTTTTTTTTCAAACTTAAAAAAATTGAAAAATTTTTCTTCTACTTTGCTCTGAAAATTCGATTTATGGCATAATTTTTTGAAAGTTCAAACCAAATTTTCTTCCCAACTTCTTTGTGTGCTTAGGTAAATGTCATTATTTGGTCATTTTGACCGACGTACTCCATGTTTTTCGATTTGGATGACTTCTAGAGTCAATTTTTAGCGTTGAAATGACTTAACTGAATTGAAATATCGTTTCAGAAATCGTTTTCTTGCAACTTAGAACATGTTTTTCAGTCGGTAGGCCATGAGATGAACATGATATCCTGTTGATTGGCGTATGTTATAGGTGTACAATGGAGTTGTGCGATATTTTGTTAAACAATTTGAGCTATCAATTTATTAATTATTAATACCACATCACACGACCGTTTTTCAGATACCCGATAACATGGCCACATGTTAAAACTTGCGTGCTGAGCTAAACTAACGTGTTAAAATTGCGTCTGTCAGTTGCCCGCAACGTGATCGCGAAATCATGGTACGTGTTTTCGTTCGATACGATGATTTGAAGAGTGGGCTCTCGCCATGTGGCAAATAGCATAGCTGGTTGAACCTGAAAGTAAGTGTCTTGGGGGGGGGGGCGACCGGGTCGACAGGGGTTGCCGACTTAGCTACAGCAAACAGGAATTTTTGAACACAGTCAAATTTTGGTAATTTTCTAAAGAGGAACCACTAAGAACGGTTCAATATTCAAGTACACGTGAAAAATTGCCCTGTTTTACTGTTGAAAATGCAACTTTCCCTCTATGAAATGGACATAATTTCAATAAAACACGATTTTCGCTCTTATAGTTTTCCGGATCGTTCTGAAAATAGTCTAGATAAACTCAGCTCGACGAGACGCTTCGAACAAACCTAACTTGTAAAAAAAAATTTAAAAAAAAATTTTTTAGTTTAAAAAAAATCCGGATTTTTTCCTAACCCCTAGGTAGGAACAAAATTTAAAAATTTTCGAATTTTAAACGGGGTTTTTGTTTTGGGTTGGGGGGGGGGGTGGAGTTGGGGGGGGAGGGGGGGAGAAAAGACGAAGAGGGGGAGGGAAGGGGGGGGAAAAGAGAAAAGGGAGACAAAAACAAAAAATCCAAAATGCTGCGTCGGGAGGCGCTTGCATATCATATGTGGTTCTTCGAACTCCCTGATTGATTTAGCACAACTTTGATTTTTGAATTTTTTTTTAAATTTTCTTTAAAAAAAACAAAAATGACGATTTTTTTTTAACAACCCTAGCAGGCAGGCTTATGCAGTATCTGGGGATAAAAATAAAGAGGCGATACAAAATCAAACCGAACAAAGTGAACTGCACCTTTGAGAACGTCGAACCGACCGAAGCCATCGCTTTGATTGTGGAATTTGAGCAATGAGGGTTTTCATTTGATATTGATTGTGTTGTTGCTAGGTTGAATTTGAAACGAATGATTGGTGATTTGGTTGGTTTGGCAAAGTAGCTTGGTTTTGGTGTTCCTTTTCTGAATCTTTGAAAAATTCTGCGGTAAAACGATGCAATTACCAACTGCAATTCTGAGCATCGTCAAGAAATGATGCTCAGAACAAAAAAATGACATTAAACAAGCACAAAAACCATTTTCGTCATGTTTTTGAAAATTGCAGAAACCAAATTTCATTTGCAGAAATTTTTGCCAAATTTCTACAAATTGCAGAACCGACTTGAAAAAAAAACCTAGCCCCCACGTGACGACACCCCCCCCCCCTCGAAAATTTTCTTTCGCCTTGGGTGCTGGTCCCAGAGTGTGTGAGTGATTTCCAGTGCTGTCATCGTGACTGCCTGCGAATAGTGACCATAATCATGACGTCGGTGCTGGAGACGTTGTGCTGCTGCTGCGTCGAGGGCACCGGCCGCGATGAGTACGACGATCGCTCGCCAATGGTGCGCAACGGCTCCACCGGACAGTTCTCCGGTCGTGACACTGGGTGAGCGCGTTTTTCAGCGTCCGCCTTTTTCACATGTTTTTGTGTTTTCATGTTTGGAGATACAAAAAATCCCCGGTTCAAAGGACCTTTTGGATTTGATTTACCCGTTGATTAACGTCAATGATAAAAACTGGGAGTCGCACCTCTCAACTATTTGTCCAGTTTTTCGAGCTGTCATCATTGGAACACAACGGTTGTTCCATTTTTCAGGCATTGTTCGCTTTTATTTCACTAGCCACATGTGGATGCACCGTATTTCTCGAGTTAATTTTTGTCATTTTGATGAATTTTTTTCATAATGATTTGTATTCGCCTTGTTGCGTTGGTGTTGGTCTCCTTTTTCAATTATACTCTGTTCGTTTTGGTTCTGCTGGTAATGGGCGTCAGATTTGACGACAGAATTGGTCTTTGGTGCTGTTCTGTGCGACTGAGTTCTATTCTCTTGGTCAACAGCCGTCCTGTCCAAACTGCATCAAATCCCACCGATCAGTCCATTCCCACCCAACTAACCCCTCTCTCCTACCACCACTGCTGCTTGTGTGCACCAACATTGTTCCACTGGTCAATCGTGCACCAATGCTCGCCTAGTTACGGCAGCACACCAACCGGCGACGTCGGTGGCCTGAGTCCTGCAGCGAACGGCGCCGCCAGCGTGCACAGTCGACAGCCGGGCGTCACGGAGCCGGAGACGGAGGACGCCATACTCAGGAGGATACTCGACAGGACGCAGGTGCGAGCGCGGGCGTGTTTTGCGTTTCGGTGGTGTGAGCTGCTTCGGAGTTTCTGGATCGCTCCTTCCGCAGCGGTTCCAATGTCCAGGTTCAGTTCAGTTCAGTATTATTCTGCAGTGCACGGCATGATACCAGAGAAGTGTAAGACACCATGAGTAGGCAAGCCAGAACACAACAAAAGTCCAGGTGGTTTGGTAGGGGTAGAGTGGGTGGATAAATGGCTATGGCAGTGCGTCCCTTGAGCTGCGAGGGGGAGGGTACAGTGTGTAAGCAAACCCCGCTCTGTTCCGGCTGGAAGCACCAGTGAGCCTTCTTGTTTCGATTTTTCAGTGGCTTATCCGTTTTATCCTGATTGATTCGCCTGTTTTGCTGATTCGCCATTTGAGTCGGCTAAGCTGATAAGGAAAGCTGAAACGTTGCGAAGATAAGGCAAACTACAATCAACGTGTCAGATCAGCAATGTACAGCTGCTAGTTTCTTACAGATGCACTTTGTGCCGTGAACACGACAGTTTACGAACTTGCACACACTTAATCATGGCATGCAGCTCCGATTTGCCACTGCGTAATGAAAAATATAATGCAAGCGGTCAACTGAATCGATCGATCATATCGCTCAGTTCAGACTCACCCAATGTTCATCGTGGCAGTGTTCATCGTCATGTTCAACTCAGTGGTGTTGTCATTTTTTGGCTTTTTTTTCATTCGCAGGCGAGTATAATCGACGTGAGCAACATTGAGCAACTGAACTCCGGTGCTGAGCTGATCACCCGTTGCCAGCGATACGACGAGGCGCTGAAGAGGGCGGACAAGGCGAGACTCGCGCACAACCGACGACGTCAGTGCTGCTTTGCACGGTTTCATTTCTGCATTTGTGGCCGCCAGGGAGTGTCGTCAAATGTGACACCGCTTGTTTTCGAAAATCGTTTTGTTTGTCGCCTCAGAATGTGTCGGTTGCTCTTCGACATTGGCGAATTCACTTCGGGAATAATAACAACCAAAAAATAATTAGTGGCAATTTCGCATCGGATTGCCAGTGTTCACTCAACTACTGTCGAGCTCTGAATTATGGGCTACAGCTGATTGGTTGGTGACTGATCACGTGATGCATGCTTTTTAGCAGGGCAGACTCCACCTTTCCAGCAACGTCTGCACAGAAAGCAGGCATCACGTGATCACCAACCATTCAGTTTATTGTGGATCAGAGTTCGTCCGACTGTAACCATTCAAGTTCTTGTCTGTCACTTTGATTGCATCTCCAGAATGGCAACCACCAGCGCAGCGTAGTCTCCTGGCGGATGTTGGCGTCTCGCCGTACATGTCAGTGCTGAATCACCAGCCAATCAGCGGCACGCAGTTCAACTTTGCCCGCCAATCAGCGCGTGCCATCGGTGACGCCATACAGCAGGGTGTCCATGTGGAACACCGCCAGGATCTGGTCGTCCATATGGGCTCGTAAATTGTTGTTGGCGGTGCATTGCATTGGAAAATGTTTTATTGAAGTGGTTCTTTAATAGTCACTCACTGATTACAAGTTATTTTATTGTTGTATTTGCATTTTTTGCCTGAAACTGCTAGTTGTTGACTGTTGTTCGCTGCCGCCACTCCACTGCACCAGCGTGGTGTGACTGCATCGTGGGCAATACTTCTCATCCACCTCGACACGGATGCTGATGCACTACAGCCCTGAATGTGCTTGTTATTGTTCATGGCGTTCTCTTCAACGGTTTGTCTTTTACCCAATTTGAAACTGAATTATCAACTTGTCGAATCAGTGTTTTATCTAAACTGAAACGATTGTCATTGGCTAATTGACTGTGATTTCCAGTTACCGAATTCGATTAGTGTATTGAATAATGTTCATCTCCGTTTTAATTGTGTTTTTTGTATGTAAAATTTGCACCGGGTGTGTTAGCTTTGGAAGTTCATTGGAAGTTTTGTGGTTGAGATTTTGTTGTTGAGGTCTCTTGTTTTTCTATTCTAACGACGTATTTACTTTTGGTTTCATTATCTTTTAGTTTGTTATTCTGCTCCTTTTTCATGTACGTGTCATGTTTTTGTCTGGTTTATTTTGAAAGCTTGTTGCATGTTTCATTCACGTGTGTTCTGAACACTTACAACTTTTAACTGTACCTGTTTTTTACTGCACAACCAAATTTACTCCTCTCGTGTGTTATTGATTATAATTAGCTATTCAACTGGATTTTTGCTCGATCCATTGTGGGATTCCAAATGAAAACTGCAAATCGTTCAGTTGGTGGCAATAAGTTTGCTTTTAAAATGGACGATTTTTAGTGTAGTAGACAATTGTGTGCGTGACTGAAAAGCCCTGCACGCAGCAGAGCCACTTGCTCGTCGTGGGCGACTGATTTGGTTTATTGTTTGGTCGATTAGTGACTTGTTGATTCATCTTATTTGTAATGTTTGAAAGGAACGCAACTGATTTTGTGCCTTTTTGTTTGTGGAGTTTGAGAAAGTCCTTTCTGTCGCTAAAACAGAGTTAATTGATATAAATTGAAGAGCGAAAAAACGTAAAAATGTAATCGATGCCTTTATTCATTATTCTGTTCTTGACAATTTTTTCAGCATGGACAGCATTTTTGATATAAAAAACCTGCTAAGTTTCTAATTTATGGCGTCCCCAGATCTGAATCGCGTGTACTTTGACAGATTATTTTTTTCTTGGAACTATGTCGCTGGTGCAGTGACTAGAGTAACATCGAACGTGCGCTATCATTATTTTATTGTTCAACTCAATTTCAATTTGCTGATTGGCTGCTTTCTCAGGTCTCTCATCCAATCAGTGCATTTTACATCTATCAACGCATGTAGAAGGGACCTCGTAGTCACAAGTGGGCTCGCTAGAAAATCAGATAATTCAATTACGTGTTGCCAGCTTTTCGACAGCAGCCAGTTGTGTGTGTGCAACGTTGGTTGTAAGCGATTCTTTGGGAGTAAAATGGTTGGTCCGGATCTCTAATTTGTGCTAACCCGAATCGACACTGGCGCGCTACACTTGACATGTGCCGTGTTTTCTTTGGACGTTTGCGTATTTGCAGTTGCCGCCACATAAATTGTCTTTATCAATTCGGTAGGTTCGGTTGCATCACCAGATGCAGCGTCTGTTTGTCCATCGGATGTTCTCGTTTGCGTTTGACATTCCGATTATGAAATATTGTGTCCTTGGAAAACGTCTTACCTGCTTTTCAGTCGGATAACTGAAGTGCAAAGAAGCTCATAGTTCAAGCACGAATGTTTTCCATTGTAGTTCAATAAAAGTTTATTTCGTTATCCCGCCTCTAATCGTAAATGGTCCTAAATTCGAAAGGGTGCCGTAAAAACGCTCAGTTGCTCGCTTGAGAACGCTTTTTTCGAGAAGCTAATGCCACCGAAAGCACCGTTATTTCAGTTTTTCTAGCTAAGTATTTTGTGATAAATGCTTTGACATATAAAATATGGGGTTTTATAGTTTTTAGTGCACTCGCTGCGTTTTTCTGATTCCACTGAAATGGAAAACCTCAGAAAACGAAAGGTTTTGCAGTGTTGAAAATTTCTTCACTGAATCAGTTGACCAGAAGCATTAATTATCGGATTTTGCTAAAAGAATTCTGATGTTATTGATTCTGTTATACTTGAGTTTTCTTCACATCTGTCAAAACTTTGCATAACTCCGTTAGCCGCTAACATGTGTTCGATTTTGGCAATTTTTGGAGCTGAAGTTGACAGAAAATAATCTGCGCTTTTCTATAATTGTCGAAAAAACAATGCATTTTCTCATTACAATTTGGTTTCCACAATGAGTTTTTGTCAGCATTTTCAAACATTGTGCTCGATTAAACCATGAAAAACTTTGTATATCGACTGTCGGCCAACCATTTGCGACCGATACTTTCAATTTCAGCGTTGAAGTTTTTGCTTTCAGAAATTCGTTTCAATCGTTGCCTCTCTCTCGTCACGTTGCATTATCTTGAAAATCGGTCAAAAATTTTCACATTCGAAACTTTGATTGAACACCGCAATGCCGAAACTTAAAAAAACGTATTGCATGTTGGCAAAGCTTTTTCAAGCAAACAACCCTTCTGGACGTCATTTTTCAATAGAACTGTGAAATGTACCTCAGCGCTCAGCGTAATAATAATCAGAACAGAAAGCATTTTGTCGTTCAAAAGTTTGTGCAGGCATGATTGATTTTTATCATCATAGCGAGGGCCCAATACTGGAATTATGTTAAAGTCCGCTAATCAGCTGCTTATGGCGTATCCAAAAGGTTGGCTGAAAATCGTATTAAAATTATAAGAGCGAGAGAGGCCAAAAACGTGTTTATGGCATTTGTAGCGGCCATAAATTATCGAGCAGTCAGCACATCACGCATAATTTAATCAATCATTATGTCCTGTGACCTAGAACAATTCTCAAATGTGTTTGTACATGTGAGTTCCGATGATGCTCCCATGTAAACTTCATTCAATATTGCTCATGCTGCTGGTCAAATTCCTCCATGTTTTGGGTCATGGGTCACAGAATTTTGGTCCGAGGTTTTCAGATTTGTTTTTGGTGTTCTGGGCGCACAAAGTTCTTCACGCTTGTACTTTTTATTGCCAAATATCGGCGATTTTTTGGCGTGCACCCGGTTTCAAACAATTAGGACTTGGCACAATTTTAACGTAAACCAACCAGGAACGTGTCATCAAATTACTAGGCGAGTGAATGCGATCGAATGCATACAACAATTGATGATGTCCACTTTTGTTTCAATGGCCGTGCCAGCGTGAATTTATGTGCGCCATTTTGTATTATAACTTTTGCCATTAGCTAATTTTATTATTTTTTTAAATAAATTGAGCATTCAAAAGCTTAAGCCTTTCAAGGAAACTTCAAAGAGTTTTGTTCAGATTACAACATTCAATCCAAACTGTTAAAGCAGTTAGTTGTGAGTCAGGTTAATTGATCGGTTTTGTTTACAAGGATTCAAATAGGTACCCATGCCGTTCTGAGCGTTGCTGTTGCATTTGTTTATTTGGTTCTCAAACACGTTGCTTCAAATTCTGCAGTTCTCTTTTTTCTGGCAAAGTTTGGTGTTGGCTTACTTTTTGACGTCATGGACGTTTTAACCAAATTCTGACACTGCTTCTCGATAACAACGTTTACGTTAAAAAAAAACATTATTGCTAGTTACTAATTTATCATAAAAGTTTGTGGTCGAGCGTGAAAATTTATCGCAAAAAAAGTGTCGCAAACGCTTGAAAATTGCTCGGATGTTTTTTCCAGCAAAAAACGTTCAAACCAAGCAATCATAACAAAAGCCAAGTACACAACGCATGCAGATCGTTAGCATGCAATAAAACTGTTGCTTTTATCCACATCTTCAAACAGCTGCCGCTCATGAAGAAAAGCCGGTTCGAATAGCTACAGAAAAAGCGTATGTATTTCCATGTCAAACTGTTGAATTATTGTGAGCATGATTACTGAGCTACCGGCTTGAAAGTGTACAGCGTGACGGGAACGCGCAATCAGAAGCGTTTTATGGTCTACTTATCATTTCGTCCCGCTGGGCCTTCTCGAGCAGCCAGCTGTATCGCTGTTCAGAGTGGGACGTCGCTAAACTATGATAGAGAAGTATGAAGTCCCCCGTGGCTATGTCCCCGTTTTTTCGCGATTTCTTGAAGTGTGTTCATGATGACCGTGTATGCGTACGGTAAGGCTTTGTCCAATATCTAAGCGTCAAGAAACATATTTTGACATCGTCATGAATGCGGCCACTTTATTGCGGAGATGAATATTGTTTAAGTGCTCTTGCTATTACGACTAGCAGCTACGGCGCCACAAAAAAATTTAAAGCCGAAAATTTTCAAGCTTCTCTTACGCGAACAATTGTGGATTAATTGAGTTGACGTTACGTCGTACACTGTACACCATGCGCACGTACGCGGGCATTACGCGGGCACGTATCTTATCATAAGCTTGCACCATTTTTTCGCCGGCAAAGTCGCACGTTTTTCTGCGTACGGTTGTCAAGAATCTCAACAAGATGTTGCTTTGAAGCAAACAATCCATGGACACAGCATTTTTATAAAAAAGCTATGAAGAACATGTTTTTTTGCCGTTTCATGTGTGAAAATTACATTCGATATTCTGTCTCAGTGTTCGCTGAAACGTGAGAAATAGACAGCTGTGTGTGTGTGACCGAATCTTGCTTGTTTCTTAAGCTAATTTCCAATATCAAATCACAAACTGATCAAAGAGTTCAGGATCCTGATTTTTTTCACGTGCGTATTTGAACATTTTTCCCCAGTAATCTTGAAACCTTTGATTGAAACAAGGCAAAAACAACAAAAATAATTCTCACAGGAGAAATCACACTTATCACAAAGCAGTTCTTGGATGCAAGCCTTTAGTCTTCGATGATGTTTTCTCAGAGGAGCTAGTTAGAGCAAACACAAAGTGTCTGCCACGCTATCCCCATCCACAAGAAGACTCAAGTTCTCTTCCGTTTACGTTTCAGCTACGCAAGGCGTTCACTTCAGCTCATATATTATTTAATTCCATATGTAGATAAACGTCCGAACTTGAACTGTTCTTGCGAGTGCAAAGCTTCTCTGCTTCTCTTTCGCAGCTTATTTTCTTTTTTGCTCACAGATTTATCCCGATGCATTTTCAGTGCCGCATATTTCCGGCATGACCAGCCATTAACCAACCAACAAGCCCACGCAAACGTTTGATGATCATTTCTTGCTTACGTAAGAAGCATGCGATGCCCAATTATCAGGTTTTTTGTGTTGTCCCTTTGAAAGGTTTTTATCGGCATAGTTGCTTTTGGATGGCGCTAGGTTTTGACAGATTCTTGAAACGTTGTCTGACTGTCTGGCATTCTTTTTGGATCGCCTGACGATGATTGAGCGCATCTGTCGCTCGCGGCGTTGACACCACAGACAACTTTGTTGCTATTATTCGTGACTTTCACACACACTGATGAGGAATTGGTTAACGCTAGGTAATTCGCAAACATTATTACAATTGTATTTCAGTCAACATTGAAACATTACTGAGTCGCACCTCGAAATCTCCCACCCCTTCAGTTTTGTTATTCGTGATATGCGGGCGTCAAAGTGCAACCACCTAAAGCAACGCTTTTATTAAAAATCTGCCCGACCGGACAATACCGAAAGGGAGCGCGCAGCAAAAACTTGCTTTATTATCTGTCATAAACACTTTGTGGTGCTGGCGTGATATTAGTGCCTTCTAGGTGACAATAATAATGTGGCCGAACTGTGATGATAATTTACTCACATTTTAAAATGCATCGCTGTATGTTCGTTCAGTCTCGGCTTGCTTTGAGATTTCTTATCATTGTAACCTAGTTTTTTCAGTCAACACACACCATTTCCAGGTTTTGCTGTTCCGTTTTTGACCCCGTCCACCGTCTCATTTGCCTCACACATCAAATCGCTGTTGAAGAACTCGAATTTCAAAACGTAGATCAATGCAAAAGCTTCGTTCAAAGTTTGTCTCGAGTTTACACGCACGGTATAAACAATGTTTCGTTTCCAATTAGTTGTCTTGTGCTTTTATCTGAGTTGTCGTTGTTTGAAAAGAAACTATGTTGATTTTCAGCATGAGAAGAATTACTTCTATCCTTTTTTGAAATTTGTTTTGTTGTTGGATTGAAATACATTGAAGCGACATTGTATTTTACGCGCTTTTAACTTATCGTTTGTTATGGTAGCTCTTTTATGGCTGGGGAAGAGCGGTTGTTCACGTTTTAGGTTTGCCAGAAACAGCAAAACAAAACTTTTTGAGTTCAATCAACTTTGAACAATATTGTTCATTTCAAAACCAACAAACAAATCTAAACAAAAAAGAATTTTTAATCCGAGAAACAAAAGAGTGCCTGTAATGTTAGAACAAACAATATTGTCATTTGATTTTTAAAAGGAATCTTGTTTGGTGTCCAAGAACGGACAGACGCCATGAGAAAATGAATAATTTAGTTTTTGTAGGCATCAGCCTGGTCAGCCACCGTCAGCGCTAAGTTTTGTGATCGCTTTTGCGGCTTTCTTTTTTTGTGTTGCGGTTGTTAAAGAAAGAAAAACTTTTCGCTCTTTGAAAATGCCCTTATCAGTTATGGAAATCGATTAGCAGGACAGGAAATTTTGAAAAGTGTCGTTTTTTACGAGCCTACTTTTTTAGGCGAACACACGCATGAAAATGAACCAGCTGGGTGGCATCAATTGAAAAAGAACGCTCTTTTCAATTGGTAATACTGTATCTTATGACTTTTTGTTGTTTATTCATTGAATAACAAATCATTGGTTTGCAATACTGATTCAAACCATGCTTTGCGAATGGTATTCTTCAACGTTAAGTCCTTCCGAAGTACACATGTCAAATAATTGAAACTCCGCTGAGTTTACACGAAGCGAAACTTGAAGACTGTGTACAAGAATATTCGAAATTTTCACGAAATGAACATATTTCATGTGTATAGCAGAACACACACCAAAAACGGGAGTTTCCAGTAATTGCTCCTTAAAAGCGGCACACGAAGCCGGGCAGGGATGTAATATTGCAGAATTGCGATGTTCCACATCCAAGCGAGTTATTTGTCATTTCAGCCTATAAACGACACCGCCACTGAGCAGCGCAATATTCCCAGAGCGCTAATTTTCTGTGCCGCCTACTTTCCTCTTTCTTGCCGGTTTTTAGAAGAATATATAAGTCTCGAAATAAGCACCAACATTCGAAGAAAAAATGCTTGAAAACAAACTTGTTGTTGCACGGCGGTTAGCGCTGAGAGTAGGGACGCTTTTGGACGCCGACACTGTGTAGTCAACATGGCTAATTGGCGAAAATGCAGAATTTCAGTTTTAATGCCAGCTGACATTTTTAGGTTCTTCGAAATGCACGCGAATACTGCTCAATACTGAACACGCGGGGTTTTTCAATATGTTTTGTTACCACATTTAAAAAATAGATTCTGTTTTGTTAATTGGTTACGTTTGAAAAAGGTGCACTGATTTTCTTTGTGCACGACGCAGCGTTCTGTGAGTCTTGGGAACTGATTTTGATTTTGATGATTTAATGTTTCAATCTTTCTATATATGTATGAATGAGCCGTGTTGATTGTATTTTCTTGCATTAACAACACAAAAGTTCAAAAACATACACTTAAAATTACTGACAAACAAGCGCCTCACTGATTCTCTAACCCCCTACCGACCGGATTTGTCTAGTGATGCTACACGTTTAGAACATCTGAACAAATAAACGGTTACAGGTTGAAAACGTTCTCTGATTATTATTTTAAAGATTAAGGGTTTGCCGGTTTTCTGTTGGACTGAGATGAAACTTTTTTTAAATTCCCAACTTCACCACATGCACCACAACAAAACAAACTCCATGTTTGGTTCTTTTCAACTGATTTTCACCTGAACCCCACTCTAAAATATGGCAAAACTCCAATAAATTGTGCACGTGCCCGCAGCTATTCAAACGTTTGGAATTTTTTTGTTCTTTTGTTTCTTTAAACGCTCGACTGAACAAAAATGGACTGAAATTTCTTTTCAGCGTGTTTACTTCCTTCTTCCGCAAATGTTTTCTTCCTTTTTCTGCTCAGTTTTTCAGCTATAATTGGCGTGAAAATAAAACTTCTGGGTTTTTTCAAAATTCTTATCTCGTTTCTTTCATGAATTCCTGAGGCAGCTTCAACCAATCATGGAACACTGATTTTACCAATGACTGCTTGCTACTCAACGCACCCTGTGCAAATTTCAAACTTTGGCCCGTCGTAAACGTTACGACATTCAAAAACTGGAAATGAACCAGCACAACATTGCGTTTATGATTGCTCTTTTGCATGGTGCGTTGAGTAATAACTTCCTTGATACATACTTATGTTTCCCGTGCAGCAATTCAAAAGGACAGAAACGGTGTGTAGGCAGGCACGATCGGGCGGGGCCTACGAATTGTTTGCTTGACTGCTTTCGCGGCTTTCTTCTTGCTTTTCCTTTTTATGCCATGAAAGTTCAGGTAAATTCACGTGCCTTGCAACTTTTTTTGCAACCCGACGCAAAAAAATGGTCACGTCAACTTTATTAGAGCGAAAACTGTTCTTCTTTTCACAACGGCAACGCGAAAGATTATGAGATTTTCAGTTTTTTTCTCTCTCGGCCTCCACGTTTTCTTGTCCCCCTACCCCCCCGAAACTTTGCTGACATTTCACTGAATGTCTGCCAGTATGAATTGAGCATGAATTCAGTAACTGAGCGAGTTGCCAAATCTTTTCCAAAAGATTTAGACAGCTTCACATAAATGTGCGCTTTTTTCGTTTCTGCTTTCACTGTTTTCGAGCCAAAATTGAAGCTGAAAGTGAATGTGGCGTGCTCTGTTGAGCACTTGAGAGCGCGCAAAAGAATGAAAGGCCAATTCTGGCCAATTTGCAGTATTAGAGATTCCAGTTTACAAAAGGAGCCATTTATCACGTGACGTTACTTTCAGAAAAATATAGCGGTTTTGGACAAGGAAATTCGAAAAGTTCCATTGTGCGTTCATGAACACTGAATTATACATAGATATTCTATTTCCGCGAAAAAAACACATTCTCTCCAAAAAACCAAACCAAGAATTAATTTGCATTATTGAACACCCTCCTGTTCATGATTTCTGGTAACTAAAAGCTCTGATTAAAAATTCGATTTATCACTTTGGCAGTAGCTGAAGCTGTTCATGCCAACAGCTCACAACTGGAAAATTACACACATTGATCTGAGCGTGACCAAGTCAGGGGTTTTGCTCACATTTCGGTACGCTGCATAAAAAGCTGCACTTTATAATCATCAATGTATCGGGCTTGACAGTAATTACAGGGTTACACAGAACGGCACATTTCGCTTGATTGGTTGTTGTTTCAAAAACGGAAACTCTTCAAAATAAATGAAAAGTTGCGAATATTCTGTCATATTAAGTGGCACTTTATCCAGTGATCTTTCTGCCGCTCAACTTAAAGGAGTTTCATGGAAATTAGTCTATTTTATCGCCCATCAGTTATTCAAAGCAAGCTTTTTGTCTACCCTGTATTCTTTGACAGTGACATAAAGTCTCGCCCGATACATGGCGTTGGCGTGCGCATTTGGGAAAATTTGGCGCAAACACTGATTAGCAGCGACAGATCATAACTCAGCACATTCGCATGCTTTTGTAAATTTTGGTTACTTTTGTTCTGGAAATTTTGAAGTTTTTTTTGTATTTTAAACTATGTATTATTTATTGTTCTGCAGATTTTGGTTGTCACGTCGATCAGCGATTCGTGATAACATGGTTTATTATTATGCATGCAGTTGAGCTGAATCATCTTAGTTTTCGAGCAGCATTCTCATTGTAAGTGTAAGTGGACACCAATGGAACACGGGTTACAAATCTCGAATCCGGAGTGACAAACCGTGACTCTTGCGGAACGACCGTTTTTATGCGGCGTGCGTATCCAAATCATCCCGAACACACAAATAACGTACATGGCGGATTCATAAAAAAAACGGCAATTTCTGAAGTCGGATAAAAGTCGCCATACTGTATTGACATCCGCTTCCGCTTCGGAATTTGTTTTCAAATTATCAAATAAAAATTTGAAAAGAAAGTGAACTTTTCATACCGTGTATACACCTTCCACGAGTACCCGCTTTATCTTTGCTGGCAGAAACTGAGGTTTCTAGAATATGTATGAACGTGGAAAATATTCTTTCAACCGAAAAAAGAGAGTCTCAGAACTCAAAATAGTACGCCGTGGTATTATAAAATTAATGACGCTGAAAATTTGCTTGTCGTCTCGTGGAGTGTTGAAACAGCGAGCGGTGCAGTGTTTGAACGTATGTTCCTTTTTGTGAAAGAAAAAAACGGTTGCGACGAGGGAGGGTCGAGTCGCGGGTTACTCAAGAGCAGAAAAAGTTCAAAAGGCTAAGAACTTTGTTACTTTTGCGGTTGTTTCTGTTTTTGCAAAGCTGTACCACACGTGCACCTGCATGAAAACTTCGCGTGGCCACAGTTTGTGTTGCGAAAGCCTCACGAAATAAAGCAGCCATTTGTTTATTGAGGCGTGAAGAATTTCGACCCAAGAACGAAAACAATACGGCGGCACACACCGGAAATCTCTGAAAACGGCCGATTAAATAATGTTCCATTTCCTATTGAGATTTGCTTTGTTTTCCCTTCATTCATCAGCATTTTCGCTTTTATTTCGCACATGCACGAAAATGTTGTTTTTTCTCATGTTTTCAGCTTCACAGACCCAAACGTTATAACTTGGTGAAGCGGTTTTTAATTTATTTCTGTTTGTGTTGTAGCGTGTTCACAAGATATGTAAGGATGTAGAGTTTTTTTATGATTTTCAGCCGTCCCCATTTGTTTGGAAGGTTATACAGGGTTCGGCGTGGATACAACAGTTCAGCCTTATTCTACGTTTGAGACTGCCACAATCTGAAAAAAACGCATTCATGGAAGAGATGAAAACAAACAACTGCAAACATCACAGTCTAATTTCTCAATCGTCTGCACCTCTCAGCTCCGCCCACACTTTTAGCTCCCACCACATTTTCCACCCTGTATCCCACCCTCAACTTTACGCCGGAGTTCCATGCCCATTCGTTGCTTGCGCTCGCCTGCAAAACTCGTGATAAGAGACACCGCTAGTCAAATTCTGAGAGGCATCGCTTTTTACGGCGTGCTGAAAGTTATTTGCAGTGTGTTGATTGAAAGACGGGTCAATTTTTTGAAAAAAAATCAAACTGAAACCTTCTTTAATTGTGAGGTGCACAGCTGTTTACTTGGAACCGGCTTTCCACGTGTCTAATAGTTCAGTGTATTCAGCTCTGTCTTCGAGATGCAGACACTTTTCAAACGCCTTTCAAAAGATGCCGCGAAAATAATTTGCTTCGGCATCTTGCAGTCACGACGAGAAGCCGCTCTCACGGAGTTTCTCACGAGTTTCACAGCGTTTCAAAATCATCAGAAAATTCCATGCCGAGTTTTATTCGGTGCCTAACGCATGGTACACATTCCAACATGGCACAGTGACTGGCTACGCCATGCCGCAAACGCACCACCCATTACATGACTTCGCGCTGTTGCGTGTCCAGTCCACATCCAACCGGCTCACCACTGCGGCAATCAGCAAAAACAGCTGGTCTAAAACAAGGACAACAGAGCTCACCTGTCATACAGAGGAAAAATCCTCTCGTTTTTTTAAATATCGGCCAGAGTGAGGTCATGTACCCCTGAAACCTCAGCATAAAAAACGGTGGTGATAAAGATTCTTTTTCGAGCGCGGATATAAAAAATGTGAAAGTCTTTTTCATTTCAGTGTGATGCCAAAAATATAATGCTTCATAAATGCCTCAAACACCAATCGATTCCCAGCAACTCCACTTATTCATTGAGATTCCAGTAATAGCCAGTAAAATTCAATTTCATGCAACATATACATTGAAACCGCAAATATGAAAGTCGTTTGCATCAAATTCACCTGCTCAACCGCTAATTTATTGGTGAAACTTGTGGTAATAACTGTAGTAATATCGGCAACAGTTGCCGCTGACCAAGGACCCACCGACGCAAGGAAACCCCTAAGCGCTCAGGACATCGCGTTCAGACAGGTGAAATTTTTTTTAAGATTTTTTTTCATTTGTAACAAAGCCTTCTTCCTTTGTGGTTTGGAGTCTACTGTGGCAGAGCCCTTCCGAGCGGCGAAAGGCTAAAAAGACGATACAAAACTCGATGCACTTTTGAGTCAGCTATAAAATCGAAAGTTTGCTAAAAATGTTATAAACTCCCTTCAGATGACGGCCACTCAGGCATCCACGTTACGCCAGCTGCACGCACTGGCTGAACGCGAACGAGTGAAACACGAGGCAAGAGAGAAACGCTACCAAGATGCAATTGACGCAAACACAATGATGCGCCATCATTACCACGAACATCGCGATGCGGTAAACAAGCGTTACGCCGCGCCAAATGAACGTCGTCCAGCGTTAGACAAGCGTCATGCAGCGTCAAACGAACATCATACTGCTTTAGACGAGCGTTACGCAGCGTCAAAAGAATATTACCCAGCGTTAGACAAGCGTTACGCAGCGTCAGACACGCATCATCCAGCGTCGTTTGAGCGTGACGCAGCGTTGCTGAGCGACGAACAGGTGCTGCCAACGCACGAGGCGCACCGGCGGCATGCGGCGCCTCTGCCAGCGTCGCCGCTTTTTGCAGCGCCAACGTCGAACGCAAACACGCAGAGATACGCGGCGTCATCATCCGATTATGTGGATGCGTCAGACACGCTTGACGACGGCGACCAACAACAACAACGACAACAGCAACGCCACAGAGAGCAACACGAAAAGATGAAATACCAGCGCCCGCTGGACGTGCAAGTGAATCAGCTGTGCGAAATCTGGAACAGTGGGTCGCCCTCAGACGACTTGGTCTGGTTGGTGTTGTTGGTTTTTTGGAAATCATTGACGAAATCTGCTGCAAAATCTTCTTTTCTCAGTTGAAGCTTGCGGCTTTCAACATTATCTTGAAATCGCATCACTGAAACGATCAACAGCTTTCAGGACAGAATCTGCGGACAAGCTATTGGTCATGATAAATAGAACGGCAGTCCACACGTAAAAGTGTTCTTGCTGTTTTTGAATGCTGTAATAATAAAGCAAAATGCAACTTTTTAATGATTATCTCGACTTTTTCATAACTAACGTGCCCCGTTACCGCATATTTCTGCGCGTTTCTAAACCTACGCCACTCATTTTCTGTTTGTGCAAACAAAAACCCGTAGATACCTCTAGACATCTTCCTAACTCCTTGATTCAAAAAAATGTAGAAAACTTTGCAACTAACAAACTCATTCTGCTTTGAATTTTGTAAACGTTTCACTAAAAAGTACTGTAGAGGCACAGAACATGCGGCTGTTCTGGTTTCTGGAAAATAGAGACCCATTTTCAGGATGGAGGGTGCGGACCGTCTATTCCCGGTGTTGAACGACGGCAACCGGTACAACATGTTCCTCGCACCCGGTCAAGTTTTCGGTGAGTTTTGCTGTTGCATATTTTATAGCGATTGTCATGTTTTCTTCATCTTTGACACGTGAACATAATTTGAATTTGAAATTTCAAAAACTCCGAACATAAAATTTTTCCGCAGGCCAAACAACAAACGTCTCGCTGGCGATGTACATTGAGTCGATGTCGTCGTTCAAAGCTCAGACAATGGTTGGTGGAAGTTTGAATAATCTTGAAAAGTAAATTAGGGCATCATTCAAGCAGGATGTGAATAAGTTTATCCACACAGAGTCTCGCATTTCGTTTGCCCTTCACCATAGTCCTTCTAGGCCGAATGTTCAGTTCAAGAGTGTGAATACCGTTTTTCTTCAATTTTTAGTGTTTTTAAGGTTGTCATTTTCAATTATTTCCAGGATTTCGAAGTGGACATGTACCTCGCGCTGTCCTGGTTCGACAAGCGTCTGATGCACAACTGCACGCACGCCATTCTGGTCACCCAGAAACGTCTGACGCAGCTGATCTGGCATCCCGACCTGTACTTTGTCAACTCAAAGTTCGGCTACCTTCAAGAAGTCACAACGCCGAATCTGATGATGCTCGTTTATCCAGACGGCATGATCTTCAAAGCGCTCAGGTCTGTGTGCGCTGGTGGAATGTTTGAGAAAATGGATTCGAAAGATGAGTGGGCAGGGTACCTTGATAGTACAACTTGCAACTCCATTGAATTTTCCTGTTCTTTTGAAAAAGTTTTGTTTGATTTTTTGGTTTTCTTTGCTTTTTGAGTGATCGAAGAAAAAAGTTGCTTTAGGGTTGACGTGACGCTGGCGTGCGCCATGAACCTTCGTGGCTTCCCGATGGACACTCAAAGTTGTGGCGTGAAAATACAAAGCTGTAAGTTGGAAACATATCACGGCTCGTTTTACGGAAAAGGGAGAAAAAGTATTCAGACTTTTTGATAGAGTCACCATTTCAAAGTCAATTTGCAACCGGCTATAATTTGCAGTTGCGTATGTTCAAGAAGTTCTGAATCTCCTTTGGCACGTCGACCCAGACGCCGGCTACCCGATTGGCACGAACGAAGAGATCACTCTGAACGACATGGTCATTGTGGACAGACAGTGGGAGTACTGCAGCTCAAAGTACAAGATGTTCCGTGGATACGGTACGGTTACTGTGAAGTTTAGGATTTCGTCGAATACATGTGGGAAATTTAGGGCATTTTCCAGTTCGACTATACAAAAATGTGTATTATTTTTATGTACATAAAACATGTACACGTTTATGGGGTTTTACTACAACACAAACACTCAACTCTCTTCCACAAACGTGCCCGCCCAATTCAACCGGAATTTGAAACATCAGAAACAAGCGGTAAAAAGTACAAAAAGCAAAAGGATCTTGCAGGCAACTGGAGCTGTCTGACGGGCACGATCGTGATGCGGCGTCTGATCGTGTTCCACATCATCCAGACCTACATCCCGACGGCCATGTTGGTCGTCATCTCGTGGCTGTCCTTCTATTTGGACGCCCGTGCGTCGCCGGCCAGAATTTCGTTGACCATCACGACGCTGCTGACGTTGACGACGATGAGCAACGGAGCGAGACAGGACTTGCCGCAGGTGGACGGGGGTCAAAGAAATGGGCTTTTTGTGTCCAGGGCTGACCGGAACCCTTCGCCGCCCCGATTCAAATGTACCCAATCTCACGCAGCCCCATTTGTCAGGTGGCCTACATCAAAGCGCTGGACATTTGGCTTGCCTTCTGCACGGTGTTCGTGTTCTGTGTGCTGCTGGAGTACACGCTGGTCAGTTTCTTCATCACGAGAAAGACGACCAGCTGTCACCATCTGCAGTTGGCCAGACGCATGAACTCCGCTGTGACGGCCGCCATGGGACAAGCACAGGTAGAAAATTGTGGATTGAGATTTGGGTAAACGTTAGGGTAAAATTTTGGGTAAACGTGTGGGTAACATTTTAGATAAATGTGTGGGTAACATTTCAGATAAACGTGGGCAACATTTTGGGTAAACATTTGGGTCAATAAATGGGAAAACGTTTTGGGTAACATTATTCCGCTGAAAATGACCGTGCCTGTTGTGACAGTCCGCTTTGATTGGATGTGCTGAATGGATAGCAGACCGCAGTTCAGCACAAGCCAGATTTGAATTTAGAATAGCTTTACCAACAACTAACCGATAACTTATACAGTACCTGGTGAGCTTGAAACGTGAAAACGTGGTTCACACCACCACCACCACTGCTAACAATGCAAACAACGATACGGTAATACTTGGATTACGGTAGAATGGTAGAATAGTTCTGGGTTAGCGTGTGTAGTACTGATTATAAAGGGCGCGTGACACTCGACTGTGCGGCGGAATGCATGAAGTGTGCCGATGTTGCGGTGTGTGCTGGGATTTGAATGTCTTGTCAGAGGCTTAACTTTCCGATTTGCAGAACTGCCTTCTTGAAAGAGTAAAAACGCTTTTTACCAATTGCTCCGTTTGCTGTGCTGCACAAATGCTGGAGAATAAAACCGCACAAAATCAGTCATGATACTTTCACAAGAAATCCAATGTTATAGCGAAATTGTTTCCGATGCACAGAGACCCCCGCTTTCCATCGTGAGCTTCGTGCAAAACGCTTCTTCTATCCTAGGATCTCGTCGACTTTCCGACCGATCCTCGTCTCACTGGCCGGTCAAGCATCAAAGGTCGCTACGATGGGGTGAGAGTTTTTTTTTTACTTTACTTTTCTGTCCTCGTTGGGTTCGTTTTGAACTTACCGGTAATTTTGTGCTGTGCGGAATTGCGGGTGAGAGTGTGCGACTTTTGCAGTGAAAATTTATTTATTTTTATTTTTACGGCTTTTAGTTTAGCGTATTTTTAGAGCGTAGTCAAGTTTAATGAAATTAGCAAATGCAGTAATCACTCATTTAGAACTTAGTTTGACTTGGCTGATTTAGGGCAATTTGTTCCACATTTTCTGTTTTCAACCAACTACAGCAGCCGCCTGAAATGCCCCGCTTTTTAACGGAATTCGTCAGGGTGACGGTAATTTTTGCTGTTGTTTTTATGTTTTTTGGTTTGTTATTTCCTTAGCTTTTTTAGATTTTTGTTGGGTTATCCGTGGTTGTGTTGTTTGTCCTGTCACGTGTCTTTTTTGTTACCGTTATGGGAGCGTTGAAATGTGTCAAAAACATCGAGGTGACGTCATTACTGATACACAGCACACTACACACGTTCGTGCAGTCAAAAAAATTAAGAAGTCTTATTTGTCTGAGACTTTCGAATAAACATCCACTGGTCTTTAGTCAAACAAAATTTTAACATTGTCGTTGATGAATGTAGGAATGAATGTTTCAGGCTGATGTATTGAACAAAGATCTTGTTACACGTTGATTTTCCAGTGTCATTGTTCAAAATCACGCTCAAACATCAACGTTCGTTTGTATCACGTTCAAAAAATGCCAAGTTCATTGAGTACTATGAGGCATGTCGGAATCTTGTTATGGAATGGATTTTGGAATGGAATTCAGGCATTTTTTTACGTGTGTGCGTTTCAGTTTGTAAACTCAATATTCAAATTACAAGAGCAACTTATTAGCCACTCGACGCACGCATTATTTTATCACAATTTTACTCAACTGTTCTATCATGTATCTGCAGATGTTTTACAGCGCTCGCATACAACATGATGTGTTGGTTGATGTTCGTCAATCTCAAACTTGCATTGAGAACGGTACATCATAGATGTAGCTTGCCAATGTATTTACCAAAACCATGCGCCATTTCTAGCAGCACTTGTCGCGGCGTCAGGCAAGCAACACTGGGCTGGCGTTCTCTGGCATCGACGACCTGGACGGCGACGACTCACGCACGGTACGCCAATGCAAAAACATTGCACTGATTTGGAATGCGTCACTCGCACGCATGCTGCTCTCAAACGTCAATAACGACAGAAGTTTCGTTTCACAAATACCATTAGAACGACTTTTCGAAGTGAACGTTTTCAAGAACTTTTGAACGGTGTGATAGTTTTTTTCTCAAAAAATCCGGCGCATCACGCGGAGCAAAAAAGTTCAAAGGGAGGCAGACAATTTTCGACTCCAAAGCCGGCCACTGCTGAAGCTGTCTGGTTTTTTGCTGGTTTCCAACCTCACTTGGGGCCAAATCTGCTTCTGGTCTGGTTTCCGGCCTCCGTTGGATCCGGACTTGATTTCGTGCCCGGTTTTCGGTTTCTGCTTGGAACGGGACTTGATTTGGAATTGTTTTAGAATCTCTCAGCGCATTATCGTTCTGATCTGTTGAACTTTTTTGTCTCCCGCGTGTGCTATTTGCTGCTTTGTTACATCTTTAGTTCTTGGACATGCGTTGTTCACTGCATTTCACCCACATTTCAGCTTCCTTTTCTTTTACACCACTACATTTTTAATTTCACAAACTAACACTGTCTGTCCAATATGACGCACAAACTACCTGTTTCGTTCTCGTGTTTATTCATACAATCAAAGCGTGTCCCAAAATCCAATCGTGTTTACCAAACTAAGTTTCACTTTATTTTCAGAGTGTCTTTTATTTAACCGACTTCAAAGAACCTAAGCCGCTTCCTGTCGCTAATTTCACTCTATTAAACAATTTCATTTCAACACCCACTAATCCCACTTCAACTTGCCGTGCTACTTGTCTCAAGTTCTGCGACGCAAACTCCAATTGAAGGTCGGCAATTACAACTGTCGCCGTTATTCGTACTCGATGTCGCACCTCCACCGTCGACACTCGTCAACGGACACCGTGAGTGTGCCCCCTCGACTGTTGTTCGTTGCAGTCGTGTTACACACACAATGCACACGGGCACTGGAAAAACACAAAATTCCTGATTACTCACGCAAAAAAAGGTTACGACAAGACTATTCCCGGGCTAGCCGTGGAACAATTCCCGGCCAGGTCTAGCCCGTGAATAGCCAAGTCGTAGCGCATTTTTTGCGTAGTAGGAAGCAGAATATTGTTTTTTTCAGTAGCTATTGCACGCACACACTGCCAGTGCCAACATGCACCTGCATGTGATTGCAATATTCTGTGTGACATGTTCATCCAATGGACGGAGTACCCATTAGTGAAAATAAATTCTGAACGGTTGATTTGATTTGATGGTATTTTGTTCTCACACTGATGTTTGCGCACGGCAAAGCACCCGTTCTTGCGTTGTGGCCGACGCTCCTTGAATAGCCGATTCGCAAAAACTGCTGCGAAATTTGCTCTCCCACTCCAAACACTGCTTCCATTCTTTTTTCAGCGATCCAGTGTATGTATTGCCTGTAAATGTGGCGCACATTACTTACTAAAATTGTTTTGCTTTAAAACTGAAGCTTTGAAGAAACTGAACTTTCATACTGTCAATTTCTGCACACCATTGTTGCGAATTTCTGTTTGGAGTTTGTTTTTCGTTTTTATTTTTCATTTGCATTCACTTGACTTCATTTGCCATTGATAAGGTTCACTTGCAATTTCACAATCTAACTATGATTTAACGAATGCAACTATGAAATGAACAACTTGTTGATGTTTTTGAGTTACCGTAATTCGGTCTCGATGCAGGCAATCTACATACGTGTCAAATTCAAAATTTTGAATGGACAATGTTTGTGTTTGCATGATTGTTGACATACAGTACTTTCGTACCGTCGCTTGTTTTTGTCGTCCTGACGTCGTTTGTGTTTTTGTGTTTTTTACTTTTTTTGTCTAACGCATGCAATGACCCTCGACCAATACAAAAGTTTTAGCATAATTTTCCTAACATTTTATGCATGCTTGCGTGTCTCGAAACATTTTATTATTTTTTACAATGCCTTATCACCTCTTTTTTCACCACTGATTTATTCAGTTTTTATAAAGACGCGTCACTTCACTATCTTTTGACCGAATGCACCGAATGAAACGCACCACGAATGAGCGTCTCCGGTTTCAGTTTCAAAAACAGTGATGAAAAATTGCAAATAAAAAAAACAACTGCAAACACATTCAGGCTCTGCTTGTGAACACGGGTCATGCGACGAACAGAACAGACGAAAACGCATCAGCCACATTAGATGGCACTGGTGAAACGGGCATTGTGGACACCAGTAGAACCACAGGTATAAAACACGCTTGTTCGGAACCTCTCACACAACGGTGACATCACTATGAACGCATAACGCAAATGAATGTGCCTGCTGCTCAACACTTATACAGTATGACCGTTTAAACATGGCAGCTTTTTTCAGGGTGCAAGGAGCGCGCGAAATTTGAATCAAAGAAAAAAGTTGCTCAGAAACCCAACTGCGTGTCAAATTTTACATGTTTCTGAAAATTAATTGGTAATTCGGGCTATTCTGTTCATAATTTCTACCTTTGCACACTCGATTAGCGGATATCTTATCATTTTTGAGAAAGGAAACTCCTAGTCTGTGACTAATCTCGCCTTGATTGAGACTGCCATATTTATTCGGCCATACTGTACGTTGGCATTTCTTTTGGCGTTTATAAACGCCATAAGACGCCAGTTTAAGAACTCCAAAAGAAATGCCAGTTGGTTTTCAACGTAGATTCTGCATTATTTTATTTTGAATAAACAAACCGAGGCGGTAAGCGTCCTTTCAGAGGCTGAGTCTGAAACAGAAAGTACATTCTCGAAATACAGTCGAACTCTAAATTATTGGGAATCAGCTGATTGGCTGGTGATTACGCATGCATGCTGCGCAGGCATTGCTGTGGGGGCGTAGTTTGGTTTGCACAGAAAGCATGCATCACCGTAATCACCAACGAATCAGCAGACTCCCTAAAATTTCGAGTTCGACTGTAGCACCCAGTCAGCGCAACACGCAGGCACCACCAAGAGCTCGTACCTCGGCGCACCGTCGCCGGCGGGTGCCCGCGGTGACGCGCAGGCGGCGTTCGGCACGTTCGGCGGTACCCCGCACGTGCACCACAGCCCGGCCGCCACGAACAACAACAGCAGCAGCAGTGGTGGGCGCCCTCCGCGGGGCCCCACCGCCACGCCAACACCGCACGCTCACCATCACCAACGACACCCGTCGCAGTCGCAGATCGAGGACGCCCTCCGGAAGCCGTGCGCTGTTTGCGCGCAACTCTGGGAGCGCACCGGCAAACGCATCGACAAAATGTCGCGCTTTCTGTTCCCGACGTTCTTCGCCGTGTTCGTGATCGTCTACTGGTCGATCTACCTGTGCACCGAGTGCAGACTGCCGGACTGGATGCCTCAGTTCTGTGGCAACTGCACACAGCTGCCGAACATGATGCGCATACCGAAGTTGCATGCGGCCATCGAGGGCGCCAACTTTCCCGCCATGGATCTCGCCGTGATGTGATTCGCGTTCGCTGGTTGTTGTTGGTGGTGGTGAACATTTTGGTGAACACTTTGGTGAACACTTTGGTGGACAGTCTGGTAAACATTTTGGTGAACATTTTGGTGAACATTTTGGTGAACATTTTGGTGAACGGTAATATTAGCGAACGTCTTTGCGAAGAGTTGGTTCTGTGAACATTGAGAAAAACAAGGCTACTGGCTACTAAAACTGCTACTTAATGGCTATTCAAACTGTGGATTTGAAATTTGTTATGGAGTCACTAACACGTAATTCCAGTTCCAGTGGCAGCCCCTTTTCTCAGTGAATAAACATATTCTGACCGACAAAGTGTTCACTCTGGTTGTTCGTTAGAGAGTTCAATCAAATGCGAGAGACCGCGATGATCGTTGTGATCGTACCCGAATGCAATTTGTTGGTGACTTGTTGGTTGGCTCGAACTAATACCGTATTGCCTCTAATAAACCCCCATGGGGGTTTATTTCTTCAGCGACTTCTGGGGGTGGGGGTTTATTTTTTGGGGGGGGTTAATTTTGGGGGGGGGGTTTATTTGGAAACCATTTTTAGGGGTGGGCAAAATGGCAAAAATACCTTCCATAGCAGGAAGGAAGTCGCAGAAACTTCTACTCTACATAGAAATTTCCTTTTACAACAGCCTTTTGTAATGAAATTACCATTAACTCATCCATTTGGGGCCTTTGGTAGCACAATTTCATCATTTTCACTGCAACCAGCCACTGAATTCGCTGGGTATGTGTTTCAAACAGGTTTCCAATAATCCCCCATGGGGGATTATTTTTGGGGGGGGGGATTATTTGGAAACTTGTCGAGCGGGTGGGGGTTTATTTTTGGGGGGGGGGTTTAATTTTTTTGGGGGGGGGGTTTAATAGAGGTAATACGGTAGAATGTGGTTGATTGGTTGCATTTAAAAGCTGCAACAGGCTGCAAAAGTTTTTGGCAATGAACATCAAAAATTGCACTCGGTTCTGCAAAATTATTTCTGGTTTCAAATGTGCAGTTTGTTGTATTCCTGTATTTTTTGCGAAGCATTTGACAGATCTTCAAAAACCTTTTTGGACTTTTACTGATGATGTTTCCAACTTGTTACGCCAAATTTTCACAACTTTTCAAAAAGTTCATAAAATTACGAAAACACTGAGCTTCAGCGTGGCTGTTCTGTTATGACTGGTTCTTTGAGTTGCCTGTTCAGCAATCGCTTTTTTGCCAAACTTTTTTTTGCATAGTTGTTCAGTTTCACCTGAGTTATGGTTGTTTCCAAGAACCTCAGTCAGGATTGGGTTCTCCGTCATGAGTTATTAAAAGCAACGTGTGTATTTATATTCTTTCAAAAGACAACATCTTTATTCATTTATTTCTCAAGAGACTCAAGCATTATTTTTCATCCAAACTTCAAAGAGTATTATTGCAATTTCAGTGGTGCATCTGGCCAAACAAGAGAACAATGTTGGTTTTAAAACTATAACACTTTCAATTTTTGCCGGTGAAAATTCATTTGCTATTACAGTTTGATTGTGTGTCAAAATTTCGACAAAGAACATGTAAAATAAAAAACAAAGAGCTCTTACTTCCACTTCCACAACCTGTCTCGGTTGGTTCTACTGCGGTTTCAACATTCATAAAAACAAGATTAGAAACAAGAAGTAACGAATGGACCACCTGAAAAGTGAAAACCCAATTCTCTCGAATACCAGTACATTTTTAAATGAAGTTTTCGTTAAAACAAAGAAGGATTTGACTGAAAATTTAAAAAATGTGTGCAGTGGTTTCTGGAAAATCCATCCATCCATCCATCCATCCATTTTATTTCGCGAAAAGCAGGAAACTCCGATAAAACTGTATGAACAGCATGAAATTCGGAGACCCAAAATGAGATAATTTGCGGGGAGTCTTGTTCAAATCCTTGTGTCCTTCGAAATTTTACTTCTTTTCTATCATACAGTGGAGATGTGAAGTTTTTTCTCTCGCATTACATTCGGTGTTCGTTCGTCAGTAACACATTAGCAGCATTATCACCTCGAAAGTCTAAAAAGTAAAATGTGAATGAAAAAACAAGAACATTTCGCAAAACGGCCCAATTGAATCTCGTTATCGGTTGATTGAGCGCCACTTTCGGCTCGCAAAGCAAAACTCAGTGACAGTAAAAAAATGCCATTTTTTTGTACTCAAAAAACGCAAATTGCATCAATCGAACTTTCCAGAGTAGCATTTCGCCGATATTTTTATTTTTCTGAGTAGTTTTCGTCTTTTACAAGAAGTTATGCTGGCTTTTAGAGTACTTGGTCAGTTCTGGTTTGCTATGGTTCGCTAAAAAAATCAAAGTCAAAACTTTGATGGTTCCATCCAGCTTTTAGTTTGCATTTCTAGCTTCAGTTTTGTCTTTGGCTCTGAGTTGTTTGTTTCCATGAACTTATAAGAAATAAGAATGATAAAAAAGTAAACCCAAAAACCCATGGTTGCATTCAACTGATCATGAAACTCAATAGTCACGCATGCTGCCACGTGTGTGTGTGCGTGCTCGTTTCAGCGCAAGTTTTTTTCTGAATTTAAACAAAAACTATCCATGTTGGAGGAGTTTTTACAAAAAGCCTCATTTTTGCCAATTTCATTCGGTATCTGAGCGAGCAGTGCAGTTATTCTGCATTAAAACGTTCGCGGTTAATAAAAAAGAAGGATGTGTTTTGCTGTCAATTTTTTTGTTGATTTGCGCTCCAAATACAATGCTTGGTTTTCGCTCATAAATTTTAGAATCGTTTTTAATCGATATTCACGCACATACTTTCCGATCCGTCAACAAAAGATGTCAAGAAGGAACAAAGTTGCCTTTTTTCTATGGTATGGTTCAAAAATTCATTGAAACCAAAAGCTGAACACGTTTTAACGTGGCACCGCACCCCACACATGTTCCACATTGTGATTGTACCACAATTCCTCCTACACAGTATGTTGCTTGAATTAATGTTGAGTGCACTGTAATGGAAATAAATGGTTGGAACGAAAATATAGATGTCAAAATGACGCAAGAACACAAAGTGTGTGGCAAGGTCGACATTTTATGGTAAACCATACAAGTGGTCATTGATCACATGCGCGGTTTTATTGCGTTCATTACTGTTGTATAAAAAAAGAGCGCGAATAGGCATTTCTGAGATCAGCCAGTCCGTGGTTTCAACCGAATTTAATAATACCCAATCAATGGTTCCCGAACTCATGCATTCGAGTGCGTCCAGTGTACGATGCATGAGAAACTTGGAAAGCTGAGACAATATTGAAAATGGAGCGTTGCACACAGCAGGCACAGGGGCACGCGATATGTTCGTCGACCGACCAGGTTGCATTTGAATACCTTCACCTTGACCAAGAGACCCGCTAAATGGCAACATAAATGCGCCGAACTGCAGAAACGGTTCTAATTGTCAGCTTGGTTAATTCAGTGAAAAGAGTGTGTCCAAGCAAGTTGTTTCTTATTTGAAATAGTTCTTGACGACAAACCTTTCAGTTTTTGAAATGCAAAATTAGCAAACCATTCCATTTTAAACACTAAAACTGACTAGCTCGAAAGTCGAAATTGGCATGGAAAGTCGCTACCAAGAACAACTTTCATGAATTTCAGCTACCCATGCGCCATTGTTTCGGTGGATTTAGGCTGTTTTCCAGCAGCAACCATGCGGGTACCGCGCCGCACGAAGGGTTATGATCCGGCCAGCTGTGTGTGTCTGTCCCACTTGGTAGGTAGTGCCACGCCCGCAAAATCCCATTTTGCCAGACACATTTTCACATCGATCTTAATAAAAATAATAGTGTCATACCATATTCCTGCATGTCTGTACCTGTACTTTGTATTTTGCCGCCGCCTTTTTTACCAGCTCCGATTTGATATGCTTGAATTGAACTGATTGCTCATTGGTGATACTACGAGTACAAGATTTTTGCAGCCAAACAGCGTTTTGCACTTGAATCCATTTGCATGAAAACGTCAATTTTTTACAATTTTTTACATGGATACAGCGTTAGGAAAGTCTAACTTTAAATTTGTCTCATTGGGTATACCCCAATTACAATTTATTGGTATAAAATATACCAACATGCCAATATGGAACCAAAAGCATGAATGCACAGTTTGCATGTGATTGAGCAGTTTAGCTTAGCCATACACATGAATGCATGCAACTTTATAGCTACAAACATTTGAAGCATTAGACAAGTTCAATGTGCCAACGTCAACGGCACAGGATGAAAATGGATAACAGGAGGAGAGAAATGAAGTTGATCAGTGAGCTATGAGCTCCATTCATTGACTCGTTACACAAGTTTTCATATGTTACATTTAGTATAGACTGCAATTGCATAACTTGTCTCAACACAGTCGAAAACCACATTATACCTTCTAACTTATTTAAAAACAAACGGTTTTCAGCCTTTTGAATTCCCATTCCTAATACAAAACGCTGAGCGCTCACACAGCACCATGCGTTTGTTGTTCATTTTTTTCATTCGTAACAAAGCTTTCAAAATGTCCCACTTCTCAGGTGCAAAAATTCTCTCCACAAATTTGTTTTCCTACATTTTGTTTGTTTTTCATTGCCGTAAACAGGACAAATCTTTCATGTACGTGCGTAATGCGCAAAGCAAAGTTGAACATTCTATGTTTTTTTATGAATAATACATTCGTTAGACATGTAACGTCGCGGCTGCTGTTCCTCAACGGGCAAAATCAAACACCCGATTAGCATGGTCAATAATAAAATATTTAGGCATTGAAAGGCAAACAGTCATTTTCAAAACAGTTTCCTTTCCGCAGTGCATTTTGAAACATTTGAAAACATCCTGCTTTAAAAGTTGAGACCTGTTTTGTTTTCATTTTGGACATTTGACGCTTGAGAACTTTCAGGTAGATTCAATGCGAAACATCAGCGACGCGATGACTTCTGGGTTCCCTTATTCTTTTTTGCTTTAACCTTTGAATGGAATTTCCGCTTTCTGCAAACCACCAGCTTTTTTCCTTTTTGTCTTGTCAACTTCGATGACCGTCCAAGAGAATTGCTCCAATTGCTACAATTTTCAGCCCTTTCCTACTTTCGACGTCTGAAAATTGCGGTGCGGTGGTGATGCAGCGTCTAAATGTGCGCACATATGAACAAAAAATCCATTGGCAAATAATTATACTGCGGCGAAAATGGATTAGCAATGACGATGGCGAATGCAGCACTCGCCAATTGGCATAACGCACATAATCGCTCGTGACACTTTGGCGGCATTCATTCGCGCAATCGCAATAAAAATATAAAACCGCGTCAATGATGGGTAAGTGCAACTATTGTGGCTCGCTTTATTATATTGTCGCTTTTCATTATGTTCCATTTACATGTATGTGAGTTTTTATTATTTCAGCTGTTTCGGTTTTTTGCTTTTTGTTTCATCGCTCAAATTTGCGTACAACATTTTCGGCTATTACCGTCGATTCTCGAAAGCAGGTTGATTTTTTTCAGAGCCCAGTGCTGCATATTTTTCTTTCAGCATTGTGTTTTTTGCCAACATGAATATTCAATCGAGCCGACGTGCTGACGGTTTTATATCTCATTGCTTAAAAAAGGGAAAATAGTTTTGTAGACTTTATCCGAGCGCAGTTCGATGCTTTAAAACTGCAGTTTATAAAAAAAACCTCACAGACCACCCCACTGCAGTTTTGTGTCAAGGCATCTCAGACGGTCAAATCCGAAAATACGCGTAAAATCGGGCACAAAAAATGAATTGCGTGTCAGAGTTGCTCAACGGACATCCTTGGTTTCTTATTCTAGACAAGTTTTTTGTTTTGTTTTTTAAATTGGCGTGAAACTTTTTGATTACTTGCTTGGTGTCCATTGATTATTTCAAATTTGTTCAAATTTGAATTTTCAATTCTGGTGGGCCGCTAAATGCGCTGGCTGCATTCGGTGACAGAAAAAAACTCAATTGGCGCTCTTATTGAATGCGTTCTGAGTGTTCTTGCAAGAGTAAACTGCTTCAAAACGTTACAATGTCATGAAAAGCGTATCATGTATACAACCTTTTGAAAACTCGCGTGAGAACAGTTCAAGGTTGCCAGTGCATTCGAACGTCGTGAACCGGCGCGTTTGTATTGAACCGAAATTTCCCCACCCACACCGGTCGGTATCTGTGCCCGTTTTCTTACATTTCCTATTATTTCATTTTATTCACTCATTCAGCCACATGCATCGGCATAGCTCACCGGCATAACCTTTGGGGGAGGGGGAGGGGGTGGAAATAGTGGAAATAGGCTTGTTGATTGCAGTTCAGAGAAGAGCATTTGGCGAATGGAGCACGAGCTGCAATTCTGACTGGCTGAGAGATCGGTAGAAATTTGGATAAACGCCCAGCCCATCCCCTGAATTTTAGTCGAGTCGATCTCACTTTGTTTTTTTCTTCACGGTGGCATCAGCACCGCTGCATGATTTGCTAGGACGCCGACGCCGCTGCTGACATTTTCCTGCCTGTATGCATGCCCCGGACGCTCGAATCATAAAAGCAAAAGGCGAAATATGCGTGTATATAAAATAAAAATATATATTTATATTCGTGTATATGGCGTTATGACTTCGGGCGTATATCGCAGCAGATGTGTGTGTATGCAAAACGCAAAGTATTTCTGCTTTTTCCATATTCTGGCTCGCCCGGCCTGCTGGAAAATATTTAGCGCCGGAGAAAAAGTCGAAAAACACAACAGCCGTCAAGACAAGGATTTGCATAATATTGAATTTTGTTCGAACCGCACTGTACATGTACATTGTACACAGGGTTATGCATGTTTTGTTTGACCACAGATGTCGACCATATTGCAGTTTTTTTTAATCAGCGCACCATAAGCCTGACTTTTCAAAGCGACAAAATTCTTCGGTAAAAAACGCAGATTTCAACTTACTGAAGCATCCCATTGCAGGGAATATGGAAACCGGAATTTTGACTCTCCGTGTGGCTCAGTTCGATGTATTTACCCAGGTCGAACATACATGTATTGCACTTTCCATGGAACTTGTCCAACTTTCATCCCGCTTTTGAGCATTATACTGAACTGATATACTTCATACAAACTATGAGCAAATGGTGAACATTTTCCAAAAGAACTGCGTGGTGCCACAAAATATGTCTTCCGTTCACAATACGTTGTTTCAGTAGGTTGTTGCAATGTGCCAAGAGTCCACCGTGAAGCCCAAAGGAGCTTTCTGTTCTGTCACTGTTTTCTGAAGTGATGTAGTGCAGAACCAAAATTTTAAATCGAATCAATTTGAAACACAGTTTATTGCCCAAAAGCACACGAAAATTGGTGCACCCAGAGTCCGAACAAGCAGAGCGGTCACTTGAATATACAGTAGGTATGCAATGGCAAAACTGGAACACATGATCGGGGGTATAGAACGAACATTACCGATCTTTTCAACCAGGCCAATCCACAAATGTGTTTAGAACGCCGTCAAGCAAGACGCTCATTTTTTCAAGCTAGCGAGTTTTTCATTTTTTCAAATGAGTGCTTTTCTTTTAAGTCGCCTGAGTGCATTAAGGAACCCGACCCGGCTGGTCACCCCGAACGCACGGTCCAGTCTGATGTGCTCCCGATGGCATACCAGCTCGGTGTAAAAACTCACGGGGTTCCCCTGGAATCCTCATCGAAATTGATCACGATTTAAGTTTGAGTCGGCACCATTTGTAAAAGCGTTTTGCAACAAAGTCACTCATGAAACTGGCTCGGCGCGGCGTGCATGAGCAATCAGTGAAATAGCTTTTGGCGACAACAAAGCAATGCGCGCGCCATGATACAGCTTATCGCATAAGCTAAAACTTTTACACGCCTGGGGTAGATAGTTTTCGTTCATGTTTTTGTTTTCTAAACTTTGCGTTACGCTGTAAAAAATCGGGCATCGCGTTTGATCCAGATGCGACTGAAATATATACATAGAGCGGTGCATCTGCACGTGCAGTGGTTTCGTCTTTTCGAATATGTTTCCTTTGAGAGCTGTTTAGGCGTTTTTCAACCTGGCTTTAGCAAATAGGTTTGTTTTCGTGGGATCAAGCGTCAAGCGTACCGAATTTGAGCCCAACAACAACGCTAAAACATTCGTGGTCTCAAAAAACTAAACTGCCAAAAACCGCAATCATCTTTCAAGAACCCGAGCAAAGTTCCACCAAAAAAAAACAAAAAAGCACAAACCTTATTCAGAATTCAACAACAGCAAACGCCTGTGTCAGCTTGGGCAACTGTTATTTTTCATAAACCGCCGGACCGCACATAAAAACGTGTTGAAAACTGTTGTAATTTGTTACTCTCTCTCGCGCGCGCGCACGTTTTCCTGCTATTATTCAGCGTAACACAGTGTTCTTGATGTTAAAAATTTATGTCATAAACCGCACTACTCCAGAAAATATGTTTACGCCCCGAACCCTCGGACATTGACGTGAACATCAAAATTAGTAAAATTTACTTCTATAGATTTCCTACCAAGAATGATCCTCAACGTAAACATTGCCAGTCAAACAGTTGAATCCATAAGCTTGAACAAGTTTTTTTTGTTTACGCCACGATTAATTTGCAAAGTTGAATATACCAATCTCAACCGCTGCAGGTTGGGCCGGAGGTTATTTATCTTGGTTGGAGTTCTTATGTTTCAACATTTGCCTACTCGCGGATGAAAAATAGGTGTATTTCCATCGATCCCACAGAATGAGGTACAACGGTTTAGTCCATTATGCTGGTTTGGACGGCGTATGCTGAGTTTTGTATTTCGAAAAAACAGACACGTTATCTTATGACCTAAACACTGATACTGAAATTCAACGTTCACTTCGGAGAGTTCCGGATTCTCGTTAGCACCTTTTCTGATAAAACTTCTTCTGATTCCGAAGTGGTATCCTGTAACATGAAAGTCATCTTGAAAAGAGCGAGCTCGACGCACGCACCGAATTATGGGCAAGCAAGACAGCGAAAAACTTGAAACGTTTTTCTCAAAAGTATAAGAATCCGTTGTTAGAAAAAAAACGATGTTCGGGTTTCTTTAAAGAAAATGACTGATTATTTCGGCCGTTATGTTTATTTTCCGCATGAATTGCGCGTCACTTTTATGCCCCGGTGTGTGCGTGATCATGCATACATAAAACTACGTAAACAGCCGTTTAAGTTATGTCGTTTTTAGAATATTTTCAGCTGAGGTCCAACGTGTGCTTTCTAATAAATCACACTAAATTTTTGTACTTTGTATATAAAGCGAAGGGGCTCTTAAA
Source organism: Theristus sp. LFF4_11 (assembly GCA_030248135.1). NCBI lineage: Eukaryota > Metazoa > Nematoda > Chromadorea > Monhysterida > Xyalidae > Theristus > Theristus sp. LFF4_11. The sequence goes on from JASANC010004260.1 coordinate 62,798, forward strand.
ATGGTAGAGGAATTTTTGATTATGATGTCTTTCACAAACTGTACAAACGATCTGTACTGAACCCTTTTAAATGAAGCGGAGTTCCAAGCTTTTTGAACCTTACGAACACTAAAAGATTGTGATAGCTTCATATTTGTGCTAAGAATTCTGTGCTCTCCATATTTTTGCAAACCCAAACAAAACTGATCAATTTTGCACTCTTTTCTTTTGGGACTGCATGCATGGTACATTGTATATGCTTTTTTCTTAAATGTTCTTCACCACCCATCCGTTACTATTGAGCATACATTTTTGTAAAAGCGTGCAAAGCGTACAGCTGTAGTTTTACGCTCATGGTGTTGTTTTGTCTTTTTGCAGAAGCCCTATAGATTTACAAAAAATAATAAATAAAAGCACATGTTTCGGTTCGTTGCTAAAACTGAAATCAAGCACACTGGCTTGTCCCATTTGGAAGGTGGGGATCCGCTAAAAAACAGACACAAACAGAGTTATTTTGCTGCATCATTTTTATTTTTGGTTGCGATTTCTCGTTGCGTTTATTTATTATTAATGATATGTTTATGAAAAGAAAATTTATAAATTCTTAAAAGGTCTCACTTCTAATGTTTTTTCAACTTTTAAATCCTGTGTTTTCTCATGTGTTTTCATATATCGATAGTGCATACAAGCAATTGTCGTGTAACTTTAAATTTCAATTCCGACCCTAACTTCCAAGCAGCCACGCAAGGCGTTAAAATAATAGCAAGGAACAACAGCGCAGAATGCTTGTTTTTTAACAACATGTGGTACACAGTTGCAGATCATGAAAAACAATTTTCGTTTCGGACTGCAATTCTGCAGTTGGCGTCTGTGTGTGACACCCGCATACCTCCTTCTTTCCTGTCGCTTCTATCCCACCCGAAGCACAAAATTCGTTGGTCCGGAAAAACAACAAAAACTGAAATAGAATTATACCATGAAGTTTTCCACGTTCTGTCCTTAGCATCAGTTTTGCTCTGTAATTCTGTCATTATCTGCGGCTGTGTGTACACCCTGTAGAGCAGCTGTGAGCCACGTTTGGTATGAATAACAAGCGTTAATTAAGAAAAGTTGAAATGTTAGCATGCGCTTTTCTCTTGAACCATAATAATTTTAGCTAAAACCGTTTCTATTTCCGATTGGTATACCTTAGATTCCTGTTATGCTCACTTCCTCCGCTGAGGAAAATAACTATTTTTGCCGTTTTTGGTTAATTTCCCGTTTTTCACGCAAAACATCTACCAACAAACTCTGGGCGCTGCTGCAGCTTGAAAAGAATCAATCTATGAAGCATGAACCCTATAGGTTTTTTGTTTCCGTCAACTTGATCAGGAAATCTTTCGATGGTCACATGATGCAGCTCAAATGCAGTCAATAATGAGTAGAGAATTCAAATATTGAACGGCCATCAAATTGCGTGTTTTACGAATACTTTTTTGTTACGTACAAGCATTTTATGCAATTTAACGTATTTAGCAATTATATGTACTTATGTAACTAGATCCGGCTGCGAACAAAAACCAATTCATTATTATTGTTATTTGCTCCACCAGTGCACAAAACGGCGCCAAAAATTACCGCTGAAACTGAAGGACACTGAGAAATTATGTGCATTGTATTTCATGAAATATCAGCCGTTAAATACATCAATGCAAAAGCGGCTGTCTTTCATGAAATACACAATTAGTAGTGTACGAAAAAATCAATTAAACGGCAGTTTGCGCTTGAGCTTCAACCACGATCAGGGTGTCAACTAAAATTCTACATGTGGGTTCAAAAATGACCTGGTTAACCGTTTTTCTTACGACTTTGAGTTCTTTTGAGAATCAAAACTCTTTCCATTGTAATTTGATTTTACAGGACGTTCAGTAATTTGTTAATCTTTTGTGGCCTGCTCTTACTGCTGTTAAGCCTAGGTGGTCTGATTTCATTGATTTTAAGCTTAATGAGTATGTATTCTCCAAAATAAAATACCTATGTTTTCTCCAGTCATTGTACGTGTTTACTTTTTTTTAAGCATACATCCAATCACCATTTTTGGGTAAAGATGTTCTAAAAATATCCAACAGCAGGCTACAAATATTACACCCGTGGGATTCGTTTTGGCGCAATTTATACTGGAACTTAAACAAAAACCGTATTTTTGATCACTCCGTAACATTTGTTCCAAAAAATCATGTCGAACAAAGTAAAATAACATTTCGATTTTAAACGAAACGTTTTACACTGCCGCCCCTGATGTAAAATGTCATTCTTACTAGTAAACCACTTATCACAAAAAACGCTTTAGAAAAGAATGAAGGTGTTGTGAAAGTTTTGTAAGCACTTTATCGGCTAAAACCACTCGAAAATACTGAATAGGTTCCGCGGTATGAAATGTCAGCGAACATATCATCAAAAACTGTATCTAATCGTTTGTTTACCCCCAAAGACGCCAGGCATTCCCGTGCGAAAAGCGTATGTCAAAATGTGACAGCTTCAAACCGAGTGGAAAAACGAGATAAACGAATTTTGGTCGAGAGTCTATATAACGTTCGCGTTTTTGAAAATGGCTTGGTTTTTCATTGGAAAACGGACCCGAAATGCCGGCAAATTGCGCTAGACAGTTTTCTTGCGGTTTTAGACGTGGTCTTTTACAGTCACGGTAACCACTTTAGATAAAGAAAATAAAATAATTTATACTTTTTTCTATTAGTCAATTCATTCATCCTTAAGCGCGAACCGTTTGACAGAACACAATTGAACAACTAACTAATCGAACAACCAATCAACTCATTTAATTATAATGCAGCTATTCATCGAGTTCATGCGTTTATTTGTGTTGCTGAGAAAACATCAACATAATGTCCAACAGTTTGTTGAGTAAATTAAAAAATAAAAATTTTCATTTGTTCACAATTTTGTTGACCTTAGTTTTGCAAAAGCTGAATTCAACCGTGTATTTCCATATAATTTCAGGGTGCCCAACAAAGCATCAACAAAAAATCGGCCAACGAATCGCGTCATTTGGTCGAAAACAAAATGTGGTCACCACAGCATGTGACTTCGGTGCTTTCGATGTCGACCGAAACGGAAACATCGGTCGAAAAACAACAACAAACAAGCCAACAGAAGCAATTGACATCATTCGAAGGCCCGCTGCTAACATTGTTCAACAGTGACTGGAGTTACAACGATGACCCACCGCTTAAAACCTCAACGGATGCACACTTCAACGATTTGCACCAATTTCTACCAACAACTTCACGACGCCTGGTGACGCGCTCACTAAAAAAAGTGCATAACAATGACAGCACTCTGGCAGACTCCGACGATGACCATCATCCACTTTTCACGATGATTGACCGCCTCAGCAACAATTTCCCGCACGTGCAGTCTCAGATCGCCAGTTTGCAAGAGCAACAACTAAAATTTGGCGGCAATTTGAATCGGACTATGAACATGAACGGCCATTCGGTCTGGTACAATTCGACGTCGACCAATTTCACTGCTGCGCTCGCTAATCAGACTTTGATAGAACCAGGTACGAGTGGACGACAACTGTTGACGTACTTTTGTTTGCCGCTATGCACATCTTGCCATGCCAGTTTGATATCTGTGCACCAAATAGCGCTACATTTGTAGCAACACTTGCAAGTGCGTTTGGATTTTGTGCGCTGATTGCTGAATTGTGCACGATGCTTCTTGGATGAACGGTGCAATGTCCGGTCCGGTACAGCTAACACGCGCATAGACAGCGTTGTTTTAAGCTGTTACTGTTTTAACGAGAATATCTGACCCACAGGCGTGCTGGTGTTCAGCAAAAAAAACTCAAATATTCTGCAGAGCCGTTCTGGAACGCAGTGACGATTGCTATCGTGATATTTGGCATTGTGCTGTCGATTCTGACGGCTGGCGGCAACTTGATGGTGATGATCAGCTTTAAGATCGACCGCCAGTTACAAACGATCAGCAACTATTTTTTATTTTCACTTGCTGTCGCCGACGTCACAATTGGTTAGTCACGACTGAGTGTATTCAAGCTCAACCAGCTGATTGGTCGTAGTTCTAATGTGTATGCGCACCATCCACACTCAAAAAAGAAACAAAAGGAGATGTAGCAGTGAATTTGCTCTGCTGGGTTTTTCAGTGCGACTGTATGAATGCAATATAGTAAAACTTTGTGTTCACAAAAATGGCATAATTCTCCGCAGTCTACTTATCAGAACCAGCCGGACGAATATCACGTTATCCATTGACTTCCATTAACATATTTACTAAGAACACCGAACTCAATTTTAGCAGCGACGTTCGTAGCAAACGTATCGATCTTATGCAAAACACGGGTAGTAAACTCCAAGGGCAACTTTAGTGTGGAATATTAGTAGCACCAGTTTGCCAGCGCCTCTGGCATACTTTCAGGCTTCATCTCGATCCCGCTGATGACGTACTACACAGCGCTCGGCGAATGGCGTCTTGGCTACGTGATGTGTCAGTTCTGGCTGTGCGTCGATTATCTCATGAGCAACGCGTCCGTCTTGAATCTGCTGTTGATCTCATTTGATCGCTATTTCTCGATCACCCGCCCGCTCAGTTATCGGCCTCGTCGAACGACTCGAAAAGCGTTGACCATGATCGCAGTGACTTATTTCATTTCGGTCGTACTTTGGCCACCATGGATTGTCAGCTGGCCTTATATTGAAGGTGAACGACTTGTTTTGAAGACCATAAGCAAGTCTTTTTTCAATTTGCGATGGTTTTGAAACAAAAATCGAAGCAGGATTTGAGACCAGTTTTGACAACAGCTTCTCGTTTCCAGGCCGTTTCGCCGTACAATCGAACGAGTGCATGGTGCAGTTCATATTGACAAATGCGATTGCCACGATCGGCACCGCATTGGCTGCGTTCTATTTGCCAGTTGGCATCATGGTTTATCTGTACGCAAAAGTTTACCTCGTTACAAAGAACAGACAGAAAGAGCTCGCGAAATTTGACGATCATGCTGGAGCTGCACGACGCACGAACCAGGTTAAGACCATTCCTCAATGACGTTAGAAACTGACCACGGGGATGTGACACGTACGATGAAACATTGCAGAGCAACCCAACCGTAGCAGACGACGTCACGAGTCAGGCGTGCAGCTCATCGCGTCGGCCCTCAGAAACAGCGATGTTCGAAAAGTATGGTACAACGCTTCTTGATTTGAACTGACAGTGGAAAAGGAAACCACCGATAATATGCTGTTATTTGCATTTGTATTCCATTGAACCATTCCTCGTTATGTCCGAACTTTTCACTTTCCGAAAAACCATTGCTGCTAAACTTGGAACTAAAGTTCATACTAAATTGAACTTATATACATGTAACACGTGTAGTCGCAACAATAGTAGCAAAAATAGAAGCAACGGTTTCATAGCTGAAGTAGTTGAAAACCGGTTTTTATCAAAAACCTAAAATCTATAGAACCAAAAAGCTCTCTCGCACAGACTGCAACACGGTGCGCGCAGCATCAGCAACCGATTCCGAGGGCGGTCACGAGCCGGCGATCGCAAAATCTCGTCACCAGCCGGCTGGCTGGTGCGAAAGTTCACACGGTCAACGGACGACAGCACGCATCCGAACGGCAGCAACGATGCGACAGCGGTGCCCATGAACGAAACAGCAACCTGCACTCGCGACGACGCTGATTGGCTGGAACGACAGAAGCTGCTGACCAATCAGCACGCCAAGCAGCTGCCCAATGGGCGCACCGTACCAGCGTCGTTCTCCGAAACGAACAACTTCTGTCCGCGTCGGACGAGCTGTGATCTCGTGATTCAAGAGGAGGATTTAGACTCGGTTGGTGGCATGGGCGAGTTGAAGAGCACGCCAGCTGTCAAGAAAACCGTCATGGCGGATTCAGTCACGTCCAATGGAACTTATACGGTTGGTTTCACTTAGCTATTGAAAAACTGATCTTTTTCAAAATCGTTTAGTACCGTTTGGAAACTGTATGTATGTCCGTCAATCAGTGATAAAAAAAGCAGTCTGTCAAATGTTGCGGGCAAAAAACTTTAAAAAACGTTGCACAAGCACTGCACATTGTTTGCAGGTGCTGATCTGCCTTGATCAAGCTGACTCACCGCAGCACCACACGCCACTGAAGCATCTGCACAAAACCAGCACGCTGCCGGCGACCAGGGTGTGCGTTCGCAACATTGTCGCCACGTCACCGCGAATGCGTCAACGAATGACGTCATCGCCAACAATCAGTTATCGCCGTCGCGGCTCATTGGGCGCCACCAACGAGGACGACAACGCGACTATCATCTCCACGTCCGAACACATGCACACCGAAGGCTCGCCGAAAATCGTCACGGTACCACCACAACCGGAGGTGCATTGTTCCGTAAAAACAAATTCGGTCGAGTCGAAAATTTCCGAAACAATCACCAAGGATGACCGCAAGTCAACGGCGACAAACCAAAGCGGCCGCGCCGCCCAAGCAGAGCCATTTTGGACGCAAGCGTGGCACAAAGAATCAACAGCGTCGCCTAAAGCCGCTCAAAGTCTCTCTCCGAACGCATCGTCGAGAAGCCCTTCAGTATCACGCTCAAACTCGCGGCAGCCAATCAGCGGCGCGCCGAAGCAACGGCCAATCAGCGCGTCGACAACGCCGAAGCACTCGACGACAGTCGTCAACTGCGACGGCCGAACGACGACGACGGCGATCGAACGAATCAGAACAAAGCAGAACAGCTCGCAACAGAGTCACAGTAATAAAAAGAAGTCGAAAGTGCACGGCAGCGCGAGCGAGTCGAAGGCGGCCAAGACGCTGTCGGCCATTCTGGCGGCGTTCATATTGACGTGGACGCCGTACAACATTCTGGTGTGTGCGTACGCGCTCGGCTCAGCGATCCCGAACTGGCTGTGGACGACGGCCTACTTTCTGTGCTACATCAACTCCACCATCAATCCATTCTGCTACGCGTTCGCGAACGCACAATTTCGACGCACCTATTTGCGAATTCTGAAATGCCACTGGACGCAACCGCCGCGCAATCAGCCGCCTGTGCGACAACACGGCCGATACCAGCAAGCGCAACAGAATGTCAGGCGATAGTTTGATATTAAAATATAGCATTATTAGAGACAGTTATTTTGTCATTTCGTGCACACGTGCAAAGCAGTCAAAGTAAGACAACTCCTTTTCCGAAAAACAAAACGTCAAAAAATTTGGACATCGGAATGCAGCAGTTTTGTGAATTTTTCGTCTGCTCTTTACTGGCGTTGTTCGCGATAGGAACTTGTTGGAAATCGATATCGGAACTGCCAATTGGCATGCGTTGCTGCATTCACGGTTTCAAAGTACACTATTTGCAGTCAGCTACATGGGTAATTGGCAAACCGGTTAACTGGATAGCCAAACACAAATTTCGTTTTTTCAGCAACAAACTAGCCAATTTACAGCCATATCGATTTTCTGTCAAGTCAAACAATATTTTCGATCTTTCCACACAACAAAACGCTCATTTTTATGGTTCTTTTGACGGCATGTTTTCTCATGCTTTTCATTCCAATAAATGAGAATGTTTGTGACAATTTCTTCTTGTTTAGTATTCGTTTGTACACAATTATTTTTTTTGCAACCGAACAAGCTGAGAACTATCACAAAAAGGCTATTTGAAAACACAAATCTCAATAAATTTTAATACTTTGCATTCAATATTTGCGTTGCGAATTGGAGAGTAGACTATTGTGGAGGTAGGGAGATTGGGTCTGCGCCCCGCCGATGGGTGTATTAGCACCTAATGACCGAAAAAAACTCGATAGGCGGCCAGCTCAAAGGCGTTCTGTTTCTCAACACATTTCTGGGTTATCCCTAGCTTGGACAACTAATTATAATCTTGGGCAACAGTAACAAACATATTAACGATGTGAGAAGACATGAATTAGAGGGTTTGAACTTTTTTTACAGACAAGAAAGAATGCACCCGTGGTAACGTGCACCTTCTGGAACGAACGAAAAAAATCCAAAACTTTTCTGAAACGATGCAAAACAATAGTGAGGAACTCCAAGGCACCGAATAAGGAACAACTATAAATAATTTCCAAAAATGTTTTTGCTGTACAACATTCATCAGGTAAATATATGTACCAGAAGCAAGCGTTTGCCGGTGTCACCGCGGCTGTCCACTGGCAGCAGACTCATTGCGTTCACAGTAGTAGTGTCGTAGCGATCTGTCTGCCTTGCGCACGAATGCGCTGCAACAGGAAATTTCATCGGATTCAAATGTACAAAACAGATACGGCTTGTCTGCCAATGTGTTGTTCTGTTGATTTCAAACACATTGGAAAACACATGGAAGGGCAGGCCAGGTAGTAAACTACATCGCAACACCATCTTTTTGCCACCAACAAAGCACTACTATCAGAAAAGAAATGACAGCGAGTTTTGAAATGAGTAAGATCGTTTCGAGACCAAATCAAGCGTGTGCCCAACGCCAACTAGTGTCCGTTTGCGGCCCATCTGGCAGTTTCTCAGAAACAGACTGTACAACGCCACCAACCTCGAGCCAATGCGTTTGTCACACAGGTCACATTTTGTGATCGCCTGAATTTCAAACGAGACACTGTCAGCGTGCATCAGTTCACTGCGCGCCGCCAGACGTGTTGCGCTGCATAGGCCACGGTGGATTTGCGCCTGCGACGTTCAGAGACAGATTTTTTCGGCTTGTTCGAAAGCTAGTGGGTTAATGATTCACTTTTTGGTTTAGAAGCCCTACACATAAAAACAAAGAATTATTGACTTGATCAAAGTTATCTTTGGGCTTTGCAAATGTTACATGGTGAATGGCTCCACACACCGTGTTTGTTTGTCCAATCGTGTTCGGAATGAATAGGCGTCAAAAATGGTTTTAAAACATCGATAGCGTTCTTACTTACAAAACGAGAAACAAAAAATATAGAACGAAGCGTACATCTCTTCGTCGGCATGCAGCCTTGTCCAGCACTTGTTCAAGAGCCATCCAAACCTCGTTCAATGGAATGTCATCCGGAATACATTGTAGGGCGGCTACTGAACAAATCAGAAAACAGAAAACATTTCACAGAAAAACAAATGCATCAAACAATCGAGCATCAAGCAGCTGGCACTGGGGAGTTTTGTAAAAGCTTAGTAGTCCAATAGTGCAACACACCACTGAGCGCCTGAATAAATTCGTGAGATAACACGTTGAAGAACAGACAGTTTACATGAAAAGGAACTGTGATGTTGATCACTTCGTTCAGTGGCGCAACATTATTGGACTATACTGACACTTTTATAAATCCAACGCCCGATCTCGGCACACAAACTCAATCTACGAAACTGCTAACAAAACAGTCGACCGGACCCTGCCACCGACCAGTGTCCAACTGCGTGGCGAAGCGTTTCAGCACGGACAACGCCCGTGGCACGTTCGGCCTCGGCCGCGGCACGGCGCTGTGCAACAGGCCGACGATGCTGTTGTCGGGGGGTTGGGCGTACGAACGCAGCAGGGTCAGGTACACCTGGGATGGGGAGCAAGGTGGCCGGACATGTGGTTGCATGCACTCTGTCTGATTCGGTGATCAGATGCTTGAACTCATCTGGCCTTTGCCGACCATAAACACTGATTCGGATTTCACTTCGTTCCACCCATATGGCACGTGTGTGGCAATGAACCACCACAAAAGCACAAATAACTACGAAAACTTACAACCAACGCTCAAATCAACCAAATTGCATGATGTTTCTCGCATTTCGGTCTGGCCCTGGGCAACATCAGCGATACAGAAAATGGTGACACAAAAACAACGACCCACACAATGGGTGAATTTGCTGGTTTTCTCGTGCATTTGGTCTAAGGTCTAAGGTCTAAACTGAGCACATGAAAACCGTGTGCCGAATCTCACCCTGGAGTCGTGTATGTCCTCCGGTTTGTAGTGCCTCCTGCAGTATCGTTCGGCCGCCTCGTGGTCGTGCAGAATGTTCGTGTAGATTGCGAGCGCCTGTGCGTGACGCTTCAGACGGCCGAGGATCAGGGCCCGCTCTTCGAATAGACCTGAGTTCAGTGAAATTCATCTGCCAAATGGACGAATTTCTTTGCCAATGATTGCACAGCAAGCAAGTAAAGGATGAACTAAGAGTGCAGTTTGTTTCTTTAAACCTGTCACTTTATTGCCTAGTGAGTAAAGAGACCAATTGAAGAAGACTGAACCGGATCTAGTTTCGTCGGAATCAAAACCCCATTTGTGTCGAGTACACCGTTTTTTCAACACCAGCTCCGCTGTCTTCTCTCGGACCCCGTATTTTACTAAAAAGGTGACCGGTTCAAAGACTCATACTGTAGTTGGCACACGTTTGAAGCTCCAGCCCTTACCACCCATTCTTCCTGTGATTCATTCTGTGCAACAACAATCATAAGCTCACCATCGTGTGGTAGTTGCACGAGAATCAACTCTGGCGAAAACACCTGCGAATACTCGAAGAAGCGCAGCATGCGTTTGCGCAAGTCGCCGACTTCACCCTGTTCTTCGCCTGCCTTTGCAACATCGTGCCCTAAAAAACAAAAAAGCGTTTTTTGCGCTCAAATAAAAATCTCATAACGCTACTTACTGTGAAAGATTTCAACAACGGCTTTAGTTTGCCCGGATCAATTTCGACCAATCTACTCGTTGCAAAAATGCAAACCAACATGAGACGTGGAATCACTGCAGTGCGATTAATTGACGTGCGGAATTCTTGTGCGAGGTCAAACGAACGTGACTTACCCTCCGGCAAGCTGTCGATGTATTGTGCCATCAGTTTGTTGACACGCGCGACAAAATGCTCAGCCAAAGTGTCGTGAAAACGGGCACGATTCTCGTCCCATTGATAAATGACATGTTCCTGGGAAGATTGTTTAATTTCACACTCGGCAGAGCGGAACCAATCAACCGAACTGGCTTGCTTTCCAAATTGTGCTCAGGCTCACTGCAGCTGGATAATGACTGTGAGTGTAATCCACGCTGCGGTTTCGCCTGAACACAGGTCTGAACATGCCGTTGTAACAATTTGACAAGCAAAAAAAGTTTAAGTTGAAAAAAAACAAATAAAAACCAGATAGGGGATGACGGCCGTGGGAACGTCGCGTAGGAGAAAATCGAGCACCCGCTCTCGGTCCAGCTGACGACACTCCTCGTAGTCGTCGGTGAAAATCTGTGCCACAAAAAGACATCAATGTGTTATGTTTCAAAACTCTTAGAAAAGAACGAAATGGATTCATACACTTAGTGAACTTCATACCATACGAAACGGTCAATATACACAAACGAAACAAAAGCCAAACAAAAAAAACAAACTCAGACAGAACGATTCGCCGCTTTGCAAGTTTCAGACTGATTACGTGTCTTGAGTGCTGACTCAATTGCAGCCAATCAGCATTCATATAATTGCAGTCCAGTTTGCTTACCGTTAAGCCAAGTTGCATGTCCCGTTTCAGCACCCAACTGGCGTGTTGCAAAATCAACGCTGTGTGCTCGGGGCCTACAAAGCACGATTGAAACGGGTAAACAGGCTCCGAGGAATCGTTTGGCGGAACTTTGGAGGCCTGATTTCAACCGTCACCATGCCTCTTCTTGTGTTTCCAAACGTACAATGTCCCCATCTGAGCTAATGCTAAAGTGAAGAAAATACGTTTATATGAGGAGTGGAGGTGTTTGGGAAAAACTTCATCGCAGATGTTGTCGAAGCTAAAATCAGTCGGTAAAACCCCAAAATCGAGTAAAGGTTTTAGAGGTATAATAAAGAAATTTTTGTTGATTAAAATTGTAATTGGTTTAAAAATTTTTTTTTTTTTTAAAAAAAATTTTTTTTTTTTTTTTTTTTTTTTTTTTTTTTTAAAAAAATTGTTTTTTTAAAAAGATTGAAACGGGTAAACAGGCTCAGGTCGTTTGGAATGGAGCGGCCTGATTTCAAGGATGTGTGTTTCCCGTGACATCCATCTTGAGGAATCAGGTGACTTATTTATTGATCTGTTCTAAAAAAACTGAAAGCAGCTGTCTACCAGATCACAAAAACATAAAAACAACCCCAAATTTTTAATATATGAAAATTTTCAATTTCGCAAAAATCTTCAATGACCAAATCCCAACGGCACAGACCGAGTGTCTGCAGGTAATGCACCGTTCGCTCAATGCCGTGCAAACGCGAGTCCGCAACTGTTGACTGTTTGCGTAGCAGTTCGAGTGCTGAAAATGCTCACTAAACAACAAACAGAAGAAGCTGTCAATCAACAACAAATCAAGGCACAGAAATACAGGTCGTTTTTATGTGAGTTCTCTACGTTTCGCGAAGTAAAGATGAATGGATGCATCACTGATCAAAAAGTATCACAACTGTTTCGTGCGTTTTTTAGCTGACCTTTATCGTGCATCGCCTTCTTCTCGTACAGCAGGAACAGCTCAAAGTGTTTCTCGCGTTTCATGAGCAGCTTCTCAGTCTCGAGCACATTGCACGACATGTCCGGCAGCCTCAGCAACGACGCCACCATCATGTCTTTCGTCTGTGCAGCATGATTCGGGCAAAATGTTGGTTGGTTCAGGTAAACAGTTTGTGCAATATTGCGCTCAAAGACAGCAGGCAGCTAGCTGAGCGATTAGTGGCGCAAATGCAGCCAATCAGCGTTGCAACCTCGAAAAACCTGTGCACTCCAAGCAGACCCTTTGAACCACTTTTTCAAAAAGATTGGCTCACGTGCAGTCTCTGGCTGACGCTAAAGTCAGGCAAAAAACCATTCCGACCGCAGTGGCACCAATGAATAACAACAAAAACAAAGCTCGAGCAAGTAAAAGTAAGAAGCAGTGAGCTCGAGATAAGCTATGTTGGGGTGAGAATCTTTCCCCCGTTAGCCGAGCAAAGTGATTTCACCTCCAAATAGGCCTTCAGCAGGGTGGTGTCGACAATCTGCAGCTGTGTTCGCTTCTCCCTGACGACGCCGTCCGTCCAGTATTGTGCAGCCTCCAGCTCACTGAGCACCTGCGCGCGCTTCTCGAGTTTCTCCCTCAACCGTCGTTGTGTTTGCAGACCGATCGCGATTTGAGTGCGAACCTGAGTTTCGAGTTGTTTGGTGATTTTTTGAAATTTTATTGTCAACAACAAATTATGAAGCTGTTTGGTTGCCACGAAGGGATACAAAGCAAACGAAATGTGCTACTACTGAGTAACAAGCCCCCTCCCCCCTCGTGTGACATGGACATGGCCCGCTTAGCGTCAATGAACACATCACCAGAGTTTGGTTCCTTCGGGTTGGGGTGCTACAAACAAACAAAGAAAAACACAATTTAAAGCAAGATGGATGTTCCGGAGCCCGCCCAACCTCAGCCAAATATTTCGTCAGCGCCTGAATGCCGTGTTTTCGTTCCACATCCGTCAACGAGCAAGCAGTCACCTCCAACGGGTAGTTCATGCTGGCACGCACCTCGTCAGGCAGCAGGCCCGCGAACAGACCGATCACAAACAGAACCTCTGTGAAAAGTGGCTCTGTGGTGTACCTTGGAGGCCTGAGGCTGCTACTGTACAGAAGGAAGCATGGGCTTCAATCCACGAGTTACTTTAGCTACAAGAAAGCGTATTCGATTTCAGCAAAGCAGCCAAACAGCATATTGCATTTACTTTAATTGTTTTCATTTATTTGAATTTTCTACCCAGAAGTCAACCAACCAAAATAACACTGAATAAAACCGCGAACTGCATGAATAAATCCCCACCGGGATCGAATTTCGCGAACAACTCAAAGGCGGCCGCGAACTTCTTCTCTGTGAACAGATGCAACGCGAACTTCTGTCTGATCTCGTTCAGTCTGCGCTCGTGCACGTCGCGCGGCTCGCCCTCGATTTGCTCCTGGCGAAAGAGGATGGGGAACGACTTTGGTGCAAGAAGGCGACAAAGAATTGGGGGAAGGGACAAAATTCTGCGGTGGATTATGGGCAGCACTGACAACTGTGCGTCAATCCGTGAAGCAACGAAGAACATTGCAAGAAGCTGCTTGCCATCATAAATTCAAAACTTTTTGATTCATGCGTTTTACAGCTCCTCTGAACGCTGTGCAAGCAGCAATCTGCCGCGCAACTAACAGCAATCTGCATGGCCAGCTCATACTGCTTGTCTCGGATCAAGCGCGTCACGTTTTGTCGTCGGTTGTGAGCGCTGCTGAGGCACCAGAGGTCGTGCGCTGCCGACTGATAGACGTTGCCGCTGAAACGAACGCACAATACTTGACCGGTGGTTGCGCTTGTGAGCAAACATTGTTTTTTCTGCAGATTCATAATGCACGTAATGTCTCAATATCTCACGCAAGGTGAATACGCAAAATACCAGAACGAGTCAAAACTGAAGGAAAAGCAAACTTGCATGTGCAGAGGACCACTGAGTGAAGCACAGGTCAAACTTTAATATAATCAATCCTTTTTTTCAATCAAAAATGATTGGGATGAAAAGCCTACAGTGACTTCATTTTAGGATCAGGCACGTGAAGTTGTTTGGTGGGGCGAGCACAACAGCAAAACAAGAATGTACCTCGTGCCGACGGTGGTACACCGCGGCTGCAGCGGCATTGAAATGCGTTGCACCATGCGTGACGGCTGCACTGACCAGATTTCCACATGCGCACGCATCACAGCAATCAGGTACGGCTCGTCGTGAACTGCAGTTGGAAGAAACGTCAATTTTGTTTTGGAAACGGTTTCACTTGCACAAAATAAAAGCACGTGCGACGGGCGTTGGTGGAATGTGGCGCGCTTGCAAGCATTCACTGCACACGCCGGGTGGAGTCTAACGGAAAAGCCAGTGAGAGCATTTTGAAGTTTTTGGCTTTTTTGGCTCAACCTGTATATTAGCCAGCTGGCACGTACGTCCCACCACACTGCACCGCAGGTATGATGCATGCAGACTGTTCAAAATCGTCAGAAACAAATCAGATTCAAATTCTCGGACACCAGTCTCATTCCATTGTCCACATACAATGCTGAACTGACCGATTGTGGCGGGTGTCTCCGTGAACTGTATCGGTTTGCACGGGTGCCTTGTGCGCGTGTCACAGTTCAACATCAACAGAGCGTCGTCGCGCAGCAGCCCGAGCAGCCTTCTACTCCTGAGCAGCACCATACGAGCGTCCGAGTTGCCGGCTGTAAACAGTGAGATCGGATTGACAGCCTGCGCCGACGTGCACGCCTGTGGACTGGCGTAGAGTGACGCTGATGCTTGTGCGCTGGCTGGGTCGGCGCTCTGAAAAATGTGGATGTGGTTTGGTTTGCTGCCGTGAAGATGCATTGGAACATGACACAATGATAGCGTGAGACGTTGTGAAACCGAAAGCACTGGGAATATTTTTGTTTATTGACAGGTTTGATTCAAGATGCAAGATTCATTTGATTTAAAAAAAATGCAGGCAAAGAGTGCACCAGAATTGGGTTTGTGAAGTACATCAGATTGTTTGTTGTTTGATGGTGCAGATGAACATGAGATTCAAAGTCAAATTCGAACCAAAAAACTGAGAAAAAACTTCGGTGGCATTTTTGCCAAGTGTAAAACAACAAAACCAGAACGAAGCAACAATCACCTGCATTGAAGTGTGCGCCTGATTGAAAGGCACCAGAAAATACTCATCCCTACAGATGATGGCCACCGTTGATGCGTCACAGATCATCATCGTGCTGATCACATCTGGGAAGGACACGTCACTCTGGAAAAAGCATTTTTCTGACAAAGAAACGTTTCGAGTGGATTGTCCGCCTGGCCAAATTGCAAACCGCCAACTTTCTGCATGCCAGCACGGCACCAACACATTTGAATTCAGCCTTACTAAACAGTGCAACCAATGAACAAATCATACCGGCGCCATTTCCACAAATTCTCGGCCTCGCCATGAGAACAGCAGGAGGCGTCGTTTTACGACGACACAAATGAACACGTCGGATGTGCTCTGAAAAAGAACGAAACAAGCAGCTGTGCAAATGCAAAATACAATCACTGGCAATCACTGTTTATTGGCTACTTGTCTCAATGATTAGTCCAACCAGCTCGACGTAACCAATAAGCATGCCAGAAAACACAAATTCCGTAATTTTCGGCACGTTTGAGTTTCGGCACGGGTTTTGAGTAACAGATCAGCACTGTACGAGTATAAAATTGTTCACTGTTCCACTTCACATGACCAACCTCACTACAGAACACGTCAAACGAAGTGGCGCCCTTTGTCTTGACGACCGTCTCAAGCACTGGATAGTTGACCTGAACGTAACAAGAAACAGCGTTGGTTTTTTAGTCGTGTGATCAGGCGATATTGCAAGTCAACCAATGTTGACACAGCAGTTCGAACTGTTTCATTGTTTTCAAAAGGCTGAAAATCGGAAGCAAATGGAACACTGATCGTTGTGTGCAAAGCAAAAAAAGTTCCGTCACTCTCACCATATCATACTTTCAGTGACATGGTCAAGCACACAGCACAGTGTGTGTGCACTGCGTCAAATACTCACACACATTCAAACGTTTTGCCAAAAAGTCGGATTTTTGATTTGCTTTTTTATTGGGATCAACGAGCCCAAACGACAGTTAGCAACACAGGGTTCGCTTGACTAAACCACGAGAACACAGTGGGTTCCGACGTTGGCGCTTCGGTCGCAAACGCCAGCGATTTGGCTTCGCCCCTGCAAGATTGCAAACTACAACAACAAACGGACCTGCTGTAGGTCGTGCACGGTGAGCGCGTCCGCGAGACACAGCAGCAGATCGTGGCGTGGCACCGCGTGCAGCTGCTGCATCGGCTTGTGCCGTGCGAACGAGCGGCACATCGACACGCTGTACGTGCGTCCGGCTGCAAAGGCAAGCTAACAAGCTCCGAGTTTTGGGCTTTGCGCAGCAACTGCTGCAGTCGCAACAACAACGGCGACGTCTCTTCAGAATGGTTCCAGAGCTGGGCTGTTGTGAACTTGTCCTTTTGAACTGAACTTTTCTGGATAGATGGATAATAATAGATAGATGATGTCCGTCTGTCCGTCTGAATGCGGAACGAATAGGTTCATAATAAAATCAAAATTATTGCAGTTGACAAAACAGATCTCAAGAGCGAAGGACCCCGAAAACGTACAGTCACTGTCGCCGCTCGGCTCATAAATCAGCAAGCAGCCGTTCTTCGAGCCGGCAATCAGCTTTGAGCCTGAAAAACGTGAACCACTTCTGTTCGGCGTGATGCTCATCCTGTCTTTTCAAGGTGTCGTATCCGTCTGTATCTGCTCTTTTTTTTAAATCGATTGGACCAGATGAACAGATTGCAGAAACTGATACTGTCGTCGTCATGGCACTCGCGAAGAACAGTGGGTTTTTTTGAAAATCTGGCAGGTCGAAAAAAATACGCCTGTACACGAGCGGGTTTTTTACCTTGCGTGTCTGGTGCTATTTAGAACTGTACTTTAACGTACTTTGACGTAGCCTGACCTGAGAAAAATAGAAACGGGCATACGCAAAATAAATGGCTCATTGCAAAATAACTAGCTCAAAAATTGCTTGCTCACAAAGGCTGGAGAAGCCTCAGGTGGCCTACACAACTTTTGTATTTATTTTTAGCTTGCGAAGCCTTTATTTAAAAAAAATTGAGCAAATCACGACCACACAGGCAAAAAAGCAGAGGTGCGAAGACCGTTCGTTCGCACGCGTCTGTTTTATTTCGACCCACTCGTTTGCAAGTGCTATTCTTAGTACTCTTCGTGAATGTCGTCGTCACTTGCACTGGACATCACTAAAAAATCACTAAATATAAAAAAGACTTCTCACGGTTTGTTGTCAGCGTGGTGATTTCCAACGGCAGTTTCGACGCCACCTGCACGCGACTGTACGCTTCGAACTCAATCATTGCCAACGATTTGCTCGTTCTCGCTGTTTCGTCGTCGAGTTTTTTCATCTTTTCACTGTCGCGGTGGCACCGGCATTATAAAATTCATAAGCATTTCGTTAACTCCTGCCGCCTAGGGTTGTGCACCAAAAATCAAAAAAAAATAACTAAATCAAAAAAAATGCCGATTAATTTTTTTTTAAATTCCCATAATATGCGCTGAACACCTCATTTTTGGAAAGTTCAACAATTAAAAAAATTGACAGAAAATTTTAATCAGATTGAAATAGATTATCATCGCAACGATCATCATCGTGAACGATTTGTCATTGATTTTCTGACAACTTTTTCATATGCAAGGTTTTATTTTTCTTAAACTTCAGTTTAAAAACATTCAATCGAGATTTTACAGGGTACACGAACTCACAAACAATCGAACAGTCACAAACAATATAAAGTTTTGTCTGAAAATTAACAAAACCACTTCTTAAAAAATGCGTTTCCGTCATCAACATACCTCACATAAAATAACAAGAAATCAATCACATGTTTTTCATTTGAAGTTTGAAACCAATTCACAAAAAAGTTAGAATTCACACTTGAAACAAAGTGAACAGGAGCCGCCAACTGCGGAAAGCAGACTTGCACCAATTCGTTCATTCTTTTTTTATCGACGTCCTGAATAAAAAAAGATTTCCAATCAATGATCATTTCATGCTTTTGGTCATAAAAACGAACTGAATCAGGCAGTTTTCATTTTTAATAAAGGCCAATTAACTTTAAAAACGGCGACTTTACTCAAATCATGCGGAGTGTGAGCCGAAAGCAAGCACTTGGTGAGCTGCTCCCCCAGCGTACCCCTGTATCATGTCGGTGCTGCCCTGTCCGCTGAGCACAATGTACGGCTGTTGCATGGTCTTCTGTTTGTCCACTTGTTTGCCGAGCGTCCCGAGCGGCGTGTCCAGTGAGCTCATTTGACTGACCTTTCGCTCAGCCTGCTGTTTTCGGTGTCGTTTCTCCACCTGCCGTTTGCCGGGGTAACGACCGTGGAATCTGGTCATCAGGAATATTTCAGGGTGAGACTTTCGTTTTTTTGAATTGATGGTTTCCTGTTACATGGTGCGGGGTACATCGGAGTTACGATTGAATGAGCCCAATGCAATGGAATCTTTTAAAAAACACCGAACACTCAAACGGCACCGACTTCCAACAGAGCTGCCGCCAGGCCTCTTTCTGTCCCAAATGCTGTCCCTTGTCGTCGACGTAGTACAAGTGGAAATTCGGCTCGTACTTGTCCTGAAATTGCAAAATGCGTTTGTTTTTGTGGTAACTTCTGTGGTAACAGTGTTGACATCGTATTTGTATTTTAAACAAGACAGCGAACGTTCTAATCTGTGAGCTTTATGCTTAGTGACGAATGTTTCATTGCACCACATTTTCTCACATTTATTGAATTTGAGGAAAGAAATTGAAAAAAACGGACCTGAAAAACAAAACTGCAAAAACGTCACCTTTTCATCGAATGTTCTAGTCGGTCCACCCCTAGCGCCCAGCCAATCAAGTTTCTTGGCATATTTATCATCGATGTCGCTGCAATAAAACATTACTTTGGTTGACTAGAATTTTACTCAGTCTATAAGATCACCCTTGGCGAAAACACACACAGCAAGCGCCCGTTTCACAGAATTTCGGGTATTCCACCGACGTGCCATTGACGTACGTCAGCATACGTCAGTATGAACAGGTGCAGGCACTAAGCAACAAGGGCGCACTCACTGGAACTGCTTGTCCATGACCGAGTATCGTTGTGCCGCGTTAGCAGCGAGTCGATCCCTGACTTCCGGCGTGGCGACGGGCACCGGTGCCTCCAGCTTGTTCGGATCCTCCAAATATCCCTTCTCCTTCGCCAGCTTCAACGCGCCCATCAGACCCAGCTGCATTTGCTTGTCGTTGTCCTTCGTCGTAAACACACCGTCCTCGTCGGAGGAATCATTCTGGACAAAAAACAACCAAACATATTTGAGAATCGTTCACGGACGGTTTGTGAGATCCACGAAGTTACAATAATTTAGAACCGCACAAAATGAAAACAGGATATGCTATCCGTAACAAAGCACATGACGTCATTTCGGTCCGACTTGTCGCGTCTGTAGCGCAGGTGTAGGGCGTTCGTCTACCGTTCTGTAGGTGGAAAAATCGAACCTCGCTGCGGACGAGACACACAATGGAGAAACAAAAGTGACCAACAAGATCTAATGGTCTACTCCCTCCAGAGCCGAGGGTAAATTGGGCTCGGGCAGTATTCCCCTTTTTTCGCCGGAGTTTGGTACCGTTTCCGGAACCGGCGCGCGCGCGCAAACAAAAAAAAATGTTCGCATAAACCTACAATGCATTCAAACTGTTTTCCTCTCAACTCTCCGTCTCTCTTTATTGCCCCCCCCCACTCACATCATCTTCACTGGCCCCTTGCCAATCTTCCGCAGCGCCTTCTTCGACCCATTGGCCCTGTTGCTCCTCGTCTTTGCCGAGTCGATTGATCGTGGAGCGCTTCGAACTAGAACTAGCGCCGATGCCACGCTGTTGCGAGCTGCACAAAAATGATTGAGTTGGTGAAGAAAACACGTGAACACACTATTCTACTTTTGAGGTTCATGTTCGGTATTACTTTCTAAGTATTCTGAAACTTAGAGGTTGCCCCCAGGACAGAGCGGGGCTTAGAGGCTGTCCCCCTCACGTGGCGAGGGTATTGGTTCCACGGGATGGTGAGCCGTCCGTTCCCCAATCCCACCGGAGTTTGGTACCTTCGGGTTTCCGGAATCGGTGGGGGGCGTGCTTCAAATATTAAAAAAAAACAAACTTGAACTTACACGGTTTTCTATCGACGAATGCAATTCTTCACGAATCACAAAAAAATATTCCGTTTCACGACCTATTCTCTTTCGCTTGGTTAGATTTAGCCTCAAAAAAATCGAGTCAACAAACTAGCCGCAGAAAAAAATAATGTGATCCCATCCCATCCCAATCGCATCCAAACCCGGTTCGTACCGTTTCTTGTGGTGCTTCGACACCGCCCGTCTGAGCAGTTTCTCACTGTCGTCCAGCTGCCCGGCAGCGTCTTGCTGCTCCAGTAGGACGCTGGCGGCCGGATGCAGCACGACGGACGGCTGCTCCTTCGGCGCCATCAGACTCTCGCCAACGCCACGGCAGTACTCGGAGGTGGCGTCCAGGATGACGTGAGTGTTGGCAGCATCTGAACGGGCAACAAAACCGGAACATGGGACGCACACGACACTAACTGGACGGTGAACGGTTTTCGAATTCAAAGACAGCACGATGATTGGCTGCATGGTGTGACAAGAGAAGTCAGCCAACCAGCAAAGACCTGTATTGTCTGTCACTGATTGCTCGCATGATTGCTGCAGTAAAGCCACGCGTATTTTTTGGTTGTTACTGCGCAATAACTTCGTTGAAATGGCAATGATTTACTGGTGTGAAATTGATGAAGCTCGGATAGACACGAAGCGAAACAACAGCTTACCAGCTGACGTGCTTGGTTGTTCGTTGACATCCATTGGCTCTACTTTCACGTCAGGCACCGCGCCACCAGCATACGTGCTCGCTGCTACACGATCCAGAACCTGAAGAAAGAAGATCAGTCTGATTGAATAGAAAATTTTGAATGAAATAACGTTACACACAAGCACAAGAATTCACTTCGAAACTGTGTGTAAAAAAGGTAATTGTTGACTTGAAATTCAAAACTAGACAGGACCGACATGATGAAAGTTTCCATAACAGCGTCAGCTTCACGTCCGTGAGGCCTTGCGTTTGTTTTCTCAATTGTCCACCCTGTTGCCATTTGCCTCCACACATCACCCCTCTTATCACACCTGTTCAGCAGCGGAGTGCCGTTTCGCAGCGTCCCCGAGCGTCACGGCCGCATTGTTTGCGTCGTGCTCACTGCTGTGCTGTGCGTCATCGGCAGTGGCACTCAGCTGCTTGAACTTTCTTGCCTTGTCCAACATCGACTGCAATTCATCTTCCGCATCATCGTTCACCTGCACGGGTTCAGTTTTTGGTGAAAAAAGCGGATATGTGAAGCGGGGCGAAGAAAGCTTTGCAGAATTCCAAAGCGGAGCGTTGTGAAAACGCGAAGTCCGTTTTTGGCAAACAATCAACTTCGTTCTATTTCCATCTGATCAACTGGCTCAATTCAACTCCAACCACCCAGTTTATTTATTCAGAGTAAATCTCATCCACCCAAAGAAAGAACTGACCACAACGCCAGCGAGCTCCTCATCAGCAATGCCAAACTGCGCATCGTCGTCGGAGGACTCGGAGTCGTTCGATTCTGCATGTTCGTGTTTGATGGCTCCTGTTGAAATTTCTGATTGCAACAAACGAACGGCAATATGATTGCAATTTTTTACTTGGAGATAACATTATTTCAAACTCGTTTTCATGTAAAATCTTGTTTTCTGCTGGGTGTTTGTAAAAAAACTAAAACAGATAAACGCGAACCAGCTGAGCTGACAAACGACCGAATGCGAATACGGTCTTCTGAGCGTTCTTCTTGTTTACAACAGCTGGAATCAATAAACACAGAATGTCCATCCCTATGCCAACCATTTTGTGCAGTGTTGCCGTCCGTGTCCATCTCGTTGTCGTCATGCAGCTCGCCTTGCTCTGCCAGGTCTTCATAATCCGCTCGTTTGCGGCCTCGGCCGCGCTGTCTGAAAAGAAACAAGAGAAGCAACGTCGGTTAGTCTGTAAATCCAGCAAGAATATAAAGCGAGTGAAAAAAGAAACGCTGGTGAACATGCTACATTCGAACTCAAATTTATAAGCAATCAGCTGATTGGTTGGTGATCACGTGATGCATGTTTTCTGAGCACGGCAGACTCCGCCTCCACGGCAACGCCTGCATCCCAAACGTGAAAGTATCAACAAAACCCCACAGCCAAAGGCATCACCTCGATCCAAAATCGTTGTCCTGCTCCGGCAGTGGCGCCGCCAGCAGATCATCAGCCCTCAAGTGGCTCGTTCGTTTGCGCACCTTTCTCAGTTTCTTTCTGCTCTTCCTGAACGCCATTTCTTCCGGCGTGTAGTACTCGGCGGCCACCTGTGATGCAATGCAATCAATCAGTTGTGTTATACCTGATGTTCGTAGGCTGCCCTGCAATCCAATGACACACACGCTGATTGGTCGGCTGATGCGACCAATCAACACAGACTGTTGTGAACGAGCATTCAAGCGAGTTTTGTTTGAAAAATATTGCTCACGTGCAGCTTGGGCGATACCTTTCTGCAGCGGCAGCAATGAACAACAACTACCGTATTACCTCTATTAAACCCCCCCCCCAAAAAATAAACCCCCACCCCCTCGACAAGTTTCCAAATAATCCCCCCCCCCCCAAAAATAATCCCCCATGGGGGATTATTGAAACCTGTTTGAAACACATACCCAGCGAATTCAGTGGCTGGTTGCAGTGAAAATGATGAAATTGTGCTACCAAAGGCCCCAAATGGATGAGTTAATGGTAATTTCATTACAAAAGGCTGTTGTAAAAGGAAATTTCTATGTAGAGTAGAAGTTTCTGCGACTTCCTTCCTGCCATGGAAGGTATTTTTGCCATTTTGCCCACTCCTAAAAATGGTTTCCAAATAACCCCCCCCCAAAAATAAACCCCCACCCCCAGAAGTCGCTGAAGAAATAAACCCCCATGGGGGTTTATTAGAGGTAATACGGTATATAATTCAATTATGCTCATTCTAAAAGGCAATCAATTTTTAGTTCTGTTCAACAACACACCATGAACAACATCATCAACTGTGTACCTGATACCGATCCGTGGCAAGTGTCTGCATGTTAGCGGCCTTCAATTTCGCCTTGATTTCCGCCAACTGTCTCTCTTGTGAAACATCAGCGCCACCAGTTTCGTCTGAGGAAAAAAGTGCGAAAGTGCAAAACTTTGATAATGCGATCTTTTGTCGGATATGCTGATTTAACATTCACAGACACGGCGAAAATTGAATGACCACAAGAGTCCAGTTGACTTTTGAAGTTTTTTGGTTTGAACCCCGTTACAAAAAAATAGTTGCGATCAGATCATTTGGAATAGTTGACATATGGACCAGCAGATGTTTAAGAAGGGATGTGTGTTTTCAAGGCTCATTTTTCTTGAAAATCAAGTGACGAGCCATTCAAAATAGCCTGAACAGAGTTTTTCAACATCTTGTTCGAATTTTGAACCGAACCCACCGAGCGTGAACGACTCAATCTTTTTGCCCTCAATTTCTTCGTCGTATTTACCAAGCAACGCGGGCGCTTTTTGCTGAAAAATAGGGAAAATGAAAAAAAACAATGAAATAACAAAAATATTATTGTAATGATTACGGTCGTTGAGAAATACGTACGTTAAATGGATGTAATTTGTGCAAGATTCAATGAAATGCTATAAAAAATGACGGTGTCAGTGAGGAACTTGGTAGTTTTAACAGTAACTTCATCTTTCAAGTTTTTCGTCATTTCAAGATCTACAGAGTAGAACTTTACAATGCTGCACCGCTGTAGTTTGTTTCTCCCGATCAATCCAGAGTCAACACTTTCTTTCCTTCCGAGAAAACAGCCAACCGAAACGACAGAAATAATACCGCCGAACCTCTCCCAACGGGTCGAATTCCTCGTCGGCCTCATACGCCTGATAGCCGGGCTTTTTCGCGCGCAGCTGCGTGTTTCGCTGCCATTGCTCCTGTTCAACCAAGGTCGGATTTACCAACGTTTCGTCGCCTTCGTCCAGAACGCCTGTAAAAATACGTTGCTGTCGGGAGGACTCATTTATTGATTTTCTTTGACAGATTACTGCAAACTCTGATTAAAACTTGAAAACAGTTATGTGACGCGGAGGGTTTCGATAGTGCAGTTCTGCACAGCGTGCAGGGTGCAAGGAGCTGCGCGAAGATTTAATGAAAGAAAAATTCAGAAATCCAAATGTGTCAAATTGCTTGTACTTTTTCAAATTAAATAATTTGTTCGTGTTATTCTGTTGATTTATTGTCCATTACACACTAGACTGACAAAAAACTGGTCGTTAATACAAAATCGACACCTTGATGTTAAATGGCAAGTGGTTTGTTTACTCAGACACACTGTAACATGCATGCTTGTGTTCGTCTTTGCCTTTCTCACCTTTGTCGTCGAGCACCAGCACCGTCTCTGCCCCCTCCAAGAACGCCTCCTTTGAATGTTTCACGCGCAGTCCGGCCAGATCAGACTTCGGCTTCGGTCGTGCCTGGAGTTGGATTCTTTGGGACGTCATGGAGAATATTATCATTGCATCCTATCTTGTTTGGAGTACACTTTTGTGCACCAAGACAAAGACAAAAGGATAGCTTTAAGACAAAAAAGCTAGCGTTGAAAATCAATTTTGCTGATTCTAAAAAACGCACCACCCGTTTAACACCGTCTTTCGTGTCCTGTAGCTTCATTTGCACTCTCTTCTTGCGTTGCTCTTTGTTGAGCTCTTCTTTGACGAGCTCACCAACGCCAAATTCATCGTCCATCTCTTGCAGCATTTTAGCCTGCAAAAGCGCATGCTGGATTTTGAAGAAAAACCATCCAAATGAAACACCACTCATGAGATTTTTTTCTGTATTTATCTGTATCATAAATATGTATCTCATGAGAAAAAAACCTCATGAGGCTGTTCTTATAAATTTGCGTTTCCGTGCTGTGTGCAGAATTTTCGGGCGCGCTAAATTCAGCCGTCCGTGTTTGTGGATGCATCATTTCTTTTAACACAATTCACTGTGCGGGCACATCGCTCTTGGAACACAGATTATTTTTTTCACAGATTATTAGCTTTCAGGTTTCATTCCAAGCGACACAAAGTAGAGAACCAACTGACTTCATTCCCAGAAAAGCCTCCCAATATACCTTGACTGAAACATTACAACACGTGCAAATTTTGACTGCGATAGACAAAAAAAAAGGCTTGCAAAGAAAAGTTGACATTTCAAAGTGGTTACTAAAAACGATCTAAGGATGAAACTGAAAACGACACAACCGAAAGAATGTGAAGAGCCCTGCGCTTTCCCCTCACCACGCCCACACCAACCCTCTGTTCCGCCTGTCGTTTCTCCTGTTCCTGCCGTCTGACCTTTTCGACCCAGGCAGCGGCCGTGTCCGCCTCGGCTCCTTCGTCCTCTGCCAACGCCCCCAGTCCCTTTGAGACGCCCAATTTCTCGGCTAACCGACGTTTCTCGCGGGCAGCCTTCAGCGAATTTCGTTTGGTTTTCAACAACTTTCAATTCGGAAGACCCTCTAACATGACCCAGTGATGGTGCACATGCAGTGCACGCAGGTAATCGCATGTGCGCGTGCGTGTTTGTGATTACACAACATCACTGAGCTGTAGCAGAGTGCCCCGTCTTCATACGAGCCCGTTTGCAACAACCAACAACCCCAAAACGACGACGACCTCGAGCTTCTCCCTGATTTTGTCCGACTGCTTTCGTTCGGTGATGCTCTCGGGCGCGCGATGCACAAAGTCACGCCCGGTCAGTTTGTCCTTGTACAATTTGTCCGTGGCAACGTCCGTGTCGGCGTCTCGCGGCTCATCCGCATCTTGATTGCCACCTGAACAACAACAAGGCAGTTTAGAGCCGGTCGAAAAACGCACGCTGATTGGTTGAGCAACGGAATGTCAAACCACGGCAAAACGGCATGCCCGTGGAGTGGAGTCCAGCAAATCGAACAGGGAACTCACTTTTTCTAAATTAGAAATTCACGTGACCACAGCATAGCAGCGGGCCGAAACTGTGGCAAATTGGAGAGGGCACGGAAAAATCAGTTTTATTAACATTCACCGGCCCAACATTAACAACCCGTTTTTACTAAAGTCCAGGATTAGGTTTCTGAAGCCTGCGGCGCTACAAGGGAGAAAAGTAATCGACACCCATTTTTTCGTTCCCCACAAACGCAGTGAACAACTTTTCCCTACGTACCTGCCGAATCAGTTTCTAACGGCGCGAGTCCAAGCTTCGCACGAAGTTTGTTCGTTTCAGCGACGCTCAAGCTCTGTGCCTCGCCTCCGCCGCTAGGGCCAGTGTCTGCTTCCTCCTCCTAAAAATTCAACGAAAAAGCAGCAAATTCTGATGTTTTGTTGAGCTGGGCTATGACGGTATTTGCAACTAACAACCGACGGAACGATCAAGACAATCAATTTGTCATTCAATTTGAATGACAACTTGCTTTGTCATTCAAATCAAATTTAGCAAATGAAAGAGGACAGGAATACGGTGAATAATTGCAGCAGTCACTGCGACTCGAAATTCAAACTCAGACCAAAAAACTCAAAATGAAACAATTCGAATAAAAGCACGAAACTGAAAACAACCCAAAGACAAACTGTTTCCATTCGACGTTCCTTCGTCGACGGCTCTTCTTCACCTTCCAACGCTGGAGATTTCTTTCGTTTTCGTTCATGCTTATGATCGGATTTTTTCGAGTCCCGTTTATGCTTGTGGTGGTGGCTGCCTTTTTCTTTGTCGGACCGATCCTTTTTCTCCTTCTCTTTTTTCGACGATTTTCGTTCTTTTTCCGCCGATCCCGATACCATTATTTGTATTCACGGTTAAATGCAAATAAATACCCTTCGCCTCCTCCTCACTCCACCAAGAAAGTGCAGTTTTGATGGGTAATTTTTTTGATTCACAAAAAATGGCCTTTAACAAAACCACGGAGGCAACACGGAACACGGAGGCTGCACGCTTAGCTTAACAAAACCACGGAGGCAACACGGAGGCTGCGTGCAGCTACGGTATGGCCGAATAAATGAGGCAGTCCATCAAGGCGAGATCAGCCGCAGACTAGGAGTTGTCTTTTTCAAAAAAAGCCAACATAATTCTTAATCATGTGTAGAAGGGATAAAAAATAAAAAGAAGAGCGCGGATAATCCATTAGTTAAAAAAAACGCGTCAAATTTAGCACACTTGGGTTTCTGAACGTCTTTTTTCTTTCATTCAAAATTCGCGCGCTCCTTGCACCCTGAAAAAAAGCTGCCATGTTTAACCGGCCATACCGTATTTTTTTCCGCGGAACAAGGAGGCACGCGGATTTGGGGAGATTTGGGGACAGGACAAATCCGTCCCCGTCCAAAAAAAATTATGTTTTTGTCAAATAAATAAATAAATAATGGCGCAATAAAGCAAAGCAAAGCTAAATGTCAAAACTAGACTTCAAGGATTACGGTAAGTCTCCAATGGGTCTCGACACGATTTTTTAAAAAACGTCCCTGATTGCCAGCAAAAGCTACTCTATTGGTGGACATCGTTCATATGATTGCAACAAACAGTGTTTGAAGTTCGGGCACACGGGTTACGGTAGCGTAGTTTTGGGTCTTGAGACGAAGTTGCTGAAAAACTATGTTTCTTGTGGAAATATAATTTTATTGTCGTTTTCAACAAACAAATGTACAAATAAATGTGAGTGGACATGACAGATGACACGTGCAAATTGTAGTGTGGCGGAATCACAGCTGTGGTTAAAAAAGTGAATTTGTCCCTACGAGAGAAATACTTCTAACTTCAACTTTTATTCAACACGCAGTACCACCAGCAATTAACTGAACTGTCTAGACTTCGTGGCAATATTGTTCAAGATCTCAAATCGTTCACACTGACGTCATCATCGCGATGAACTCTAAAAAAAAGTAGTTTTTTTATTCAAATCGTTCATGATTGCTCCGTCGGGCTTTGTATCCTGCGAGAAAAAGTGGCAGGTTTGAACGAACATCCAGTACAAACCAACCGTCGATGTCAATCTGTCCGTCCCGGTTCGTGTCCGCCGCAAACATCAGCTGATCGATCTCGTCGTTGCTCATTGGCTCGCCGAGTGTCGTCATCGCGTCACGGAACTCCTTCGCCGTGATGTAGCCGTTGCCGTCTTTGTCGAACGTCTGTTCATTGCTTAGGACTAGCCAGTGTGTTTATTTACACCTGTCACTTTTTTCGTGAAATACAGAGCTTACGATAAAAAGCAAGGACGGGACCGGAGTTTGCATAAGAAAACATGCTTATACATACGGTATGGCCGATTAAACATGGCTGCTTTTTTCAGGGTTCAAGGAGCGCGCGAATTTTGAATGAAAGAAAAAAGATCTTCAGAAACCAAACTGCGTGCCTAATTTGACCAATTTTTGAAAACCAATGGATTATCCGTGCTATTCTGTGCATTCTTTCTCCCTTGCACACATGATTGGGAATTATGTTGGCATTTTTGAAAAAGGCAACTCCTAGTCTGCGACTGATCCCGCCTTGATGGACTGCCTAATTTATTCGGCCGTACTGTACCGTAAAGTCTTGCATATAAGGTCTCCTTATATAAATTTGAAAATCAAAAATTTCTGAAAAAAGTGAAATTTTGTGTGACGACCTTATAAAGGTCTTATAAAGCGAAGATTAGGAATTCCGGGCCTTAAAAACGGGGCAGGACTTTGACCAAGTCAAAATTTTGAATTTTTTGGTTTCCCGCCATGTGACACTCCGCCCACTTTTGGGTGGGGGTCTTATAAGTGGGAGGAACCTTATATGCAAGACTTTACGGTAAATGGGGCGTTTGGTTTCAACCGAAGCTTCGTTTCGCTCGTTCACACTCGTTCTACTTACTAACAAGGTCTCGAGCCAGGGGGCACCGTGGTATGCGTCTACCTGGCGAAACCGCAACCAGCGAACTATGCTCTGTATTTTGCAAAAAAAG
Source organism: Theristus sp. LFF4_11 (assembly GCA_030248135.1). Taxonomy (NCBI): domain Eukaryota; kingdom Metazoa; phylum Nematoda; class Chromadorea; order Monhysterida; family Xyalidae; genus Theristus; species Theristus sp. LFF4_11. Next base: position 92,421 of record JASANC010004260.1, read on the forward strand.
TGACAGGTTTAAACAAGCATATTTTAACTGTATACGACGGTGTGTGGGCCGAACGCAGTGACTCTGCCGTTTTTTGTGAGCCCACATCACTGAGTTTTGCAGCATAATGTGCACTACATGCAGAACGCACAGGCAGAAGCACACCATTTGAAGGTGGATTCACCACGATCCACCAGACCGTTAGCTCGGCTACAGTGGATCATTGGCTGACTGTTGTTGTAACACCTTTATTGCTGTTTGGCCTAGCAACACAGTGTTACGCTTTACTAGCGGTACTTTGTAATTTTGTCATCATTGCCTGATTATTGTCGTGGATGGTTCTTTATTATGTTTTTGAAACATTACCAACTGCCAAAATGAGATCTGATTTCTCCCATCTCCTGTTGCATCGTTCATTGCTTCACATTTTTGTGTATTTTCTTGCGAGAACCTTTTGTGACAACTGACCCTGAATGCCTCTTTCAATTCAGCGTGTTTATCTTTTGATTTGCTGCTTTTCGCCGTGTGCTTCTCCATCTCTTTCTCCATGAACACCATGAACTCGTCAAAGTTGATGTCGCCAGTTCCTGGAGAAAAAATAAAAAAAATAATTTGCAGACCCGCCAGACTCGTTTGAGCGCTAAACTTTTTACGTAATAATAGTTATAAAATCTACTGATTAAATCCTGTTTAGATCCTGTTAAATTCCTATGACGTCATCTTTCATTGCAAATTTCACTGAATAAATGATGCTGCTTATGGATTCGACTTTGTGAAGCTGACATGCATCTCTCCAGCCTGACAGTTTTTCACAAACGCACTCTACCATCAGTATCGAGCTCTTTAATGGTTCTGTCAATGTCCGCGTTCGTTGGATTCATGCCCATTGCTCTCACGGCGTTGCCGATTTCAGCCCTCGAGATCGTGCCGTCTCCGTCGCCGTCAAACGTTGCAAACAGGCGCTTGATTTCTAAGGGTTTTTTTCAACTTTCTGTCCTTGTTGGTTTTTTAAATTTACTTTTCGCAGTTTTTTATGTGAAGTTTAGCAAATTATTCTTACCTTTCACTTTAGCAGATGACAGCTTCTTCTGAAATGCCAATTTTAATTTTAAAACAGCGTACGTAATTTAAGTTTTCAAAGTAAAAAAACGGAAATCTCGGTTGACACTTACAACCATGTTGCAGGTTTTTGTTTGTTTCTCAGAATCTGGTGATCTCTGGTGCCAGAAAAAGTAGGATTGACTGTTGCCGACTACTAAATGAAGCTTAAAAACTAAACGGTGGATTGCAGAACAATGTTTTCCAGGGCTGAAAATTTGTCTGTCTTCAATGGACCACTACGCTTGAGCTGAGCCATTATTTATTTATGTGAAAGTGGGCTGCAAAAACCGTCAAGCTTGGGGTTTGTTGTTTTGGCGAAAACATCCATAATGACCGTGATAAACAAATCGATCACAGTAAAATTTGTTGGTTGCCAAGCGCTGGGTAAGTCGAATCTTATTTGCCAACACACGCAACTCTAAAGCTTAAAATCATTGAAAATACCAAACGTGGTTTTTTAATTTGAAAAGAATCAGTCCGTTTACAAACCGGTTTTTGTGTCCCAAAATCCCAGGCTCTCTTTTAGGTCATGGAGTCAGTTCAAAACACTGGAATTTTCGCTTGTGCATTGTTGGCTGAATTTTGAATGGTTCGGTCAATCAACCGCGTCAAAATCAGTCGACATCGTTCAATGGTAGAATTCTGTCAAAAAAACTCCTCATTCTTTGCCGTTGTTATACACAAAATGTTTATTTTTAATCGTAATATCTGTTTTTCTCGTTTTATTCATCCAAGAAACCCGGTTGGGGGTAAATGGTGTTTTGATTGAGTTTACAGTGGAAGAAACTGAAAAGTGAAGGCACGTGCATTCACGCTGCTGCATTTTTGTGCCATCTCAGATAAAAGTGACCTTCAACACAAACCATCCATACCGCTTCTTTTCAGGCAAGAGATCAATCAATCAACACACTCAAAGATAACGAAACGACACGGAAAATATTTTCTCGCCCGAGTTCAGTAGGAAAAAAACGGTGATTATAATGATTTTGTGGACTAATGTTTATGTTCCACGGTGAACGAATGATATAAATTATCATTTATCAAGCGGTTTGGCCATGGGCAAAATTGATCATAAAAGAAACAAGTATTTTTGGCGATGTCTTCCATGAAAACTGTTTTCGTTTTAGCGCCATAAATCATGCGCTGCTGCAGAAACGCAACAAAGTAAACTGTGGCAAATTGCATTTTTGCAAACATTTTCGAGCGGAGTAATGGCACTTTACCGCTGGGTTCAGTATTTTCAAACGTCTTGTTTTGACAGAAACTGCAGAATGCTTTGCTAGGCTGTTTTTCACTCGGCTGTCTGTTCAGTCTTGTTTTAATGACACAAATAGAGCAATTCATCCAGGATTCAAGCCCAAATATAAAGTCTTCTATGAAATTGGAAACAGTCAGTGGGTATGATATTTGCCACATTCCTTTATCGGTTGCATTTTTTGAGTTGCAAACAAACATTGAAATAAAATTGATTGATTTACGTGGTTTTCAATTATTGAATGTGAAATGATTTCACTACATTATTACAATACACCTATAAATTTCAAATGTTGCTGCGCTTGAGTGAAGCAATTAAATTGCTATTTGAAACTTTATTTTTCGTGAATTTGCGCATTTTAAAAACGAAATTTAATGTTGAAATCATGCGGATGCGCGAGCGAGCGTCAGCGAGCGGACAGCGCATCACGCATTATATGAGCCGTTATCCTCTCGCGCGCGTTTTTCAAATTTGCTCGCTTCCTCCAGCGAGCATAGTATAAGCCACAAACTTGGTTCTGTGCACACGAAACGAACACCCAAAGTTGTGCTTGGAGCCGCGAAAAAATTTTTTTCCGACTACTTTTCATACGCTGTAGACACGAAAAACCTATCCTGAAAACAGTGTTACTTATTTTTCTATCTCTTTTTTTTTTCTGGTATGTAATCAACATGTGTTCGCGCTTTCAGTTTTTACCTGCGACACGTTCACAGTCTAGCAAGAATGTTTCCTGGGGTAATTTCATCCGTAGATTTGGAAAAATGGGTTAATTTTTTGCCCCGACCCCTTTTTGGGGTAAAAATTGGGCTTTTTTGAAAGTTCGCAGGGTTGTCACCTGGTTTTAAGTGTTCGCCCTTTCAATTTTTAGCTGGGACACTTTCACAGTTGAACAAGAATTTATCCTCGGGTAAATTCATCCGTAGATTTTGAAAATTTTGTTTATTTTTTGCCCGGGCATTTTTTGGGTCAAAATTGTGCATTTTTTGAAAATTCGTAGCATTTTGACTGGGTATCATTTTTTCAGTCTTACAAATTTTGTCTGAGCTACGAAAAATAGCAGAAATGTTTAGTCCGTAGGAATTCAATACGCTGATCACGGATTTTGGGATAGTTTTCTTACGTGAGCAACTCTAGATGCTGAATCGTGACGATTTCGGGCGAATCGGCCGTGGAAGTTGGCGAAATCGGTCCAGAAACGAAAAACATGAAAAGGGTGTTTTCCAGGGTAATTCAATGCGCTGATCACGAATTTTGGGTTAGTTTTCTTACGCGAGCAACTCTAGATGCTGAATCGTGACGATTTCGGGCGAATCGGCCGTGGAAATTGGCGAAATCGGTCCAGAAACGAAAAACAAGAAAAGGGTGTTTTCCAGGGTAATTCAATGCGCTGATCACGAATTTTGGGTTAGTTTTCTTACGTGAGCAACTCTAGATGCTGAATCGTGACGATTTCGGGCGAATCGGCCGTGGAAGTTGGCGAAATCGGTCCAGAAACGAAAAACAAGAAAAGGGTGTTTTCCAGGGTAATTCAATGCGCTGATCACGAATTTTGGGTTAGTTTTCTTACGTGAGCAACTCTAGACGCTGAATCGTGACGATTTCGGGCGAATCGGGCGTGGAAGTTGGCGAAATCGGTCCAGAAACGAAAAACAAGAAAAGCGTGTTTTCCAGGGTAATTCAATGCGCTGATCACGGATTTTGGGTTAGTTTTCTTACGTGAGCAACTCTAGATGCTGAATCGTGACGATTTCGGGCGAATCGGCCGTGGAAGTTGGCGAAATCGGTCCAGAAACGAAAAACAAGAAAAGGGTGTTTTCCAGGGTAATTCAATGCGCTGATCACGAATTTTGGGTTAGTTTTCTTACGTGAGCAACTCTAGATGCTGAATCGTGACGATTTCGGGCGAATCGGCCGTGGAAGTTGGCGAAATTGGTCCAGGAACGAAAAACGAGAAAACGGTTTTTCCAGGGTAATTCAATGTGCTGATCACGGATTTTGGGTTAGTTTTCTTACGTGAGCAACTCTAGACGCTGAATCGTGACGATTTCGGGCGAATCGGGCGTGGAAGTTGGCGAAATCGGTCCAGAAACGAAAAACAAGAAAAGCGTGTTTTCCAGGGTAATTCAATGCGCTGATCACGGATTTTGGGTTAGTTTTCTTACGTGAGCAACTCTAGATGCTGAATCGTGACGATTTCGGGCGAATCGGCCGTGGAAGTTGGCGAAATCGGTCCAGAAACGAAAAACAAGAAAAGGGTGTTTTCCAGGGTAATTCAATGCGCTGATCACGAATTTTGGGTTAGTTTTCTTACGTGAGCAACTCTAGATGCTGAATCGTGACGATTTCGGGCGAATCGGCCGTGGAAGTTGGCGAAATTGGTCCAGGAACGAAAAACAAGAAAAGGGTGTTTTCCAGGGTAATTCAATCCGCTGATCACAAATTTTGGGTTAGTTTTCTTACGTGAGCAACTTTAGATACTGAATCGTGACGATTTCGGGCGAATCGGCCGTGGAAATTGGCGAAATCGGTCCAGAAATGAAAAACGAGAAAACGGTTTTTCCAGGGTAATTCAATGTGCTGATCACGGATTTTGGGTTAGTTTTCTTGTATGAGCAACTCTAGATACTGAATCGTGACGATTTATGGTGAATCGGCCGTGGAATTTAGCGAAACCGGTCCAGAAATGAAAAACAAGAAAACGGTGTTTTCCATGGTAATTCATTACGCCGATCACGGCTTTTGGGTCAGTTTTTCTTTTGTGAGCGATTCTAGGTACTGAATCGTGACGATTTTGGGGAATCGGCCGTAGAAATGGCATAGGAGAAATCGGCCTAAAAACGAAAAATGAAAAACCTGAGTTGTCCGGGGTTTAGAAGAATGTGTGACCAACGAATTGTGATTTTGGTCCGACCTTCGGGGCTTATGTAAAAGTCAGAATATTATCTAAAAATGCGTGAGACGCATATAAAAGGAGGAATATGGCCTTGTGTAAGCAGTGAAAGACTTGGCTCGACAACGCTTTTCAAGTATCTGATGTGGTACACACGGATACAAGTACATAAGGGTCATATTTTTGCGCCGCGTTTGTTTGTTTGTTTTTTGAAGCACGCCCCCCCCACCGATTCCGGAAACCCGAAGGTACCAAACTCCGGTGGGATTGGGGAATGGACGGCTCACCATCCCGTGGAACCAATACCCTCGGCATGTGAGGGGGCAGCCTCTAAGCCCCGCTCTGTCCTGGGGGCACCAGTGATCTTAGCCCGATTTCGGTTTCGGTGGCCTGCGGTCGCTATATCCCCGGAGGGCAGCGAATCCGAAAGTTTTCGTTTTCGTTTTCGTTTTGCTGAAAAGCGTAAAACTTTGAAGTTATTTTTTAATTGTTCTCTTCGATTTAATCTAAAATCACGCCATGTGGGAAATTCTGTAAATTCTGTGCAAAAACAGAAAAATTAGAGATTGCAAAACATTGTTGCATGTAGCTTTTTCGTTGTTGTTAACGTACGCACCGCTGTGTACACACCAGCACCAGTGACAAAAAGGAGTTGTCTTCCGTTGATTTTCACCTTTTTTACCGGTGTCACCTTCAACTAGTGTGGCAGGATAAACCGTCTGTCCCGTGAGTCATTGCCTTTGCCACAGGAGACCTTGCGTTGCGCAATGCTTCTGCGATACAATTTGTCCTGAACAAACCAGTGTCAGCGAGCTAAAGTCTGATTGTTATTTTAGTAGTTTTAGTGGTCGCTAAATGCCCGAAATCCGCAAATGTGAAAGGTCATTTGTCTACAATACAAAGTACGAGGGTTGCCATGTGCAACCGAAATCATAAATAAACGGCGCAAAAATATGACTCTTATGTACTTTTATCCGTGTGTACCACATCAGATACTTGAAAAGCGTTGTCGAGCCAAGTCTTTCACTGCTTACACAAGGCCATATTCCTCCTTTTATATGCGTCTCACGCATTTTTAGATAATTTAGTAAACTGGCTGATTCCATACAAATTCTCATTTTCAAGTGACAGTGAAACCACATTAAAATTCATTCGATTCTCCTTTTTCTCACGGAAAACGTATCAGAAAGCAATAAATAGATGAATGTTTATACATTTTGAAAGTCAAGGACTTTGTCAACCAGGCAGAATGTTTCCAAAGTTGTAAAATAATTTATCTTTGTACTACAAAAGTACTGACGTTTTCCTTTGGATATACTGTATACAATTTGTATGGCAATACAAAATGTTTTATTGTTTATCCATTAATCTATGATACGCTTCGATTGTGTTGGAGTGTGCATTGCTTGATTTCATTTCTCAGTGTTTCATTTTGACTGTCCAAATTTGAAAAGATTATAATCAAGGTTTACAGTAAAGGTTTCGCCGTGGTTTTCAAATCAGGTCTATCAGTTTTTAGTTTTTTTCAGTTATTATGAGCTTAGTTTCAGACGTCCATTTCAAAATATTATGCGGGATACGAGGGCTCCACGGTAAACCTGTAAGAATGTTAGACTGTTTTGAATAACTAAGTTGTCACTCCATTCTAGAAACGAAATAATTCGATCACATGAATTCCTCAGCCATAATCAAATCTAATCAAATTAATTTTCATCTTCTAACACCTTTCACACTGCGATTGTGTCAAATGCAATGAATAACCAGATAGTCCCGCAATTATCTGTATCAATTATCAATGAAGTTTAGCATCAGCAATGCGTTGGGTAAAGTTTCTGATACTTACACAAGCTGTATCGACACCGAAAACGATTTATGGTGAAATGGTGTTTTTATTAAGTGGTGGAGTAGGAAGGTCACGCATCCGTCTTTTCTTTTGACAAAACCAAAATTTTGTTATGTTTGTGTGTGTGTGTGTATTGTAGAAAATCATTTTCAAAACCAAAACCACAAAATCAAAGGTTCGGTTCTATTTGAGACTTCATCTCATATATTCCTCCACCTCTATTTGTGAAAAAAAGGGTTGCCAACACAAACACACCACTCCACTCCGCCTCCAAACACAACACACACGTTCCGCAGTTTATATTTTTCAACAACTCCAAACGTATCAATAAATTTTTGGCGCGTAAAAATTCATTTTAAAATATGTGGCGTGTATGTTTCGCGATAATGGGACGCACGTGTGTGTGTGTGCGAGTACGACAGGAAAGTAACGGGGAGGGCGGACGAAAATAAAACAGGTGGACTCGCTTTGCCTGTTGACTGAGTCAGACATGGGCAAAATGGCTTCACTGCAAAAAACTTGTCTGCGACTCTGCGTTTTTAGCTTTTTGACATTTTGGTGAAAAATGTGTTTTGCTGAGGTTTTCAATTTCTATTTTTAATTATTTTGCTCAAGTGTAAACATCTAATGTTTCACGTATGCTTTATTACGTTCTATGGCCTCTCTAATAGCTTGTTTGGCTCATGACTCCCTTTTCTGCAAAAAAATCTGATCTGTTACACCAAAGGCGCATTCATGAAGCAGTACTTAGTGACGCGCTGCTGTGTTAAAATATAGCTACGGTGTCACCAAATACTGCTTCATGACTGCCCCAACTGATTTCATGTTTTCACACGCAAGTGTGTTGTTTTAGCACCACTAAAGTTTTAGCTCACACCGTAATAATGTGAACAAAGTGATATTCCCTATAAAACTATTCAACTCATAAAATCACGTGTTGGTCCGTTGTCCAGCAAAAATTCCCGTCATTGAACTTTTATTGCTCGTTTGTCCCAGTTTTTCAAAAAGGCCCGCAAGGAATCGTAAAAAAGTTCCAGTGCCTTTTGTCTTATTCGACAAATTTTCCATGTTTACGAGATGTAGATCATGGTGGTGGGGTTTATTATATTCTGCAATCATAAAATTATGTGTTACGGTCATACTTGCACGGAACAAAGCTGAATGTGGGTGCGTAAAGTTGGATGTGCTGAGCTGATTTGCTTGTTCAGTTCAATGGATCAAACTGAAAGTATGCTAAATTTCAGTTTTTGAACGCAGAAACTGCTTTGAAACCACCTGTTATGCTCTTATTGTTTGTGTTCATAAGGTTTCTGAAAGTCATGCCCTAGTTACACGCGCACATTTTTAAATCAAGTATCAGAAAGATTTGATAGCAAAGCACAAAACTAAACAAAAGCCGTGTTGCAGCAACACGTTTCAGTTATGAAAGGTGTCGTAAATTCTCACCTTCCTAAACAAACAAAAGACTGCACATAATTTTCTGTCGTCTCATCTCATTTCACATTTTACCACCAGCTGATAAACCGCTCGCATGTTGTGAAATATTAAAAAAGCAAAACTTTTCTCAAATAAAAAAATCTCACCTTGACATACTAAATTTCTTCTTTGTGCAGAACTAGAACAACCAAAGTTTTTGGCCACCGGATTACCCCAGCAGCTTTGCAGCAAAAAATAGCCGAAAACGCCACAAGGCTTGCTTGAGCGATCAAGGATGTTCACCTTGTATATCTTGGGAAAACTCCGCCTAATGAAGCTGAGTTTACGCGGTTTATGTGCTCATGAAACATCAGCTGTACATTTTGTTAAAAAAAGTTCGTGTTTGCAGATATTTATTCACAAATTATCATGGAGTGTTCAGTGACCCGCAAAAGGAAGCGGAAAAAATTCCCATTTTTTTCTGACGCATGTCACACATAATGTTTTTCTATTTATTCAGCGGCAAACAAATGTTATTCGCCAAGAACTTTGTGCAATTTTTATTGTTTTAAATCTTTCGACTTTTTTCTCCTGATTCGCATTTTTTGACAGAAAAATTCAGTTTCCTTCCAGCTGCACCCAATTATTCCTTTTTGGCGCAATTTTGCACACGCTACCCTAAAATAGGTTATAATTATAATCCTATACAAACAAAAATGTCATTTTTTATCTATTCATAATTTTGGTGTGCATCCTTTCTACAACCGTGTCCGTAACCTCTTCTGGTGATTAGCATTTTAGATTAGCTTTCGGGTTTTGTTTTTCGTTTTGCGTTTTTGGTGCTTCCAAATTTTTAGGGCACACGGACACATCTGTTTGTCTGAATTGGCATAATCCGTGAAAAATGGGATAATGTGTGTGCAAAATGTGATTAATTTATGGCAGCCCTTAGTAAAGGATGCTAACCCGTGGGGTGCCAGCTTTGAATTGGAGATTTTTCAGCTTTTTGACATTTTCATTCGTCGCCATTTTGTCTGACGTGACGGGAACTTTTTACTTGGCAAAAAAGGTTTAAAAACGGCATGGACGAAGGAAACATGGAAGTTTTTTTCAGGGAGCGCGCGAAATTTAAAAGAAAGACGTTTAAAAACCCAACTGTGTGTCAAATGTGACGTTTTTAAGCCAATTAACTCATTCTTTTCATTCAATCTATTCCTCCTTTCTCCTTAGCACACACGATTGGGAATGCTCTTGGCATTCTAGAAAAAGAAAACTGTGCTAGTCTGCGACTGATCACGCCTTGATGGAGAATACAATGAGTGTCTTTTTTATTCGGCCATAGTGTACTTTAAGCTATTTTATTTCGTTTCGTGATTTTCCAGTCTGACAAAGTGGCAGCTCTCTTGCTTCTTAATCTGAGCAGTTGCATATTGTTCCCTTGAATACCAGAACAGATTACCGCTGTTTCATATTTTCAGTTTGTTTCAGTGAACCAATAAATCCGACAATGTTAGTCGGCTGTTAGCTTTAGATCAGACTGTTTTCACTCATGTACTACCGTATTACTCTACTGAAATTTCTGGAGGAGAGTGTTCTCTCTATTTTTTTTTTTTTTTTTTGGGGGTTTTTGGGGGGGGTTTTTTGGGGGGGGGGGGGGGGTATTTTGACAGGAGTCCATTGATACAAAATCTTCGACTTGTAGCAAATACATTCAGAAAGTTTTGCACCCTGCACTGCACTGCAAACTGCACTGCATCTTGCATTGCATTTTGAACTGCGCACAGCAAATGTATCTCTTGTTTCTTGCGGCACTTTGGTAATTTGCAATTGTATTGAGATTTAGTTTTTTTTTAAATTTTCATTCGTTCACTCCATGCAATCCTGTTCAAATAAGGGCATTTTTTACTTCCATTTTGTGAAAATTTGCTCACTTGATATTCATTGTTGCCTTGCAACTGCGTGCTGGCCTCAACACAGATGAATTTCTGCACATGCGTTCCGTTCTGATTGCAAAGCGCCACCGCTATGCATTTGCGACTGCATTTTCAACTCGCCATAAATGTTAATGAATGGGACTGCCAGCTCACTGCATGGCATATGTAGCAATATTTCTCAGGTTTACACACACCACGTTGTCGTCACGCTGCTGGGATTGGTGTTACACTGCGGTTTCGATTGGGAGCGCCAGGGTACCTTCAGAGTGTGTGACCTGATGTGCCTCGGTGTCTCTCACGCCTGTCCCTGCACCATCCATGCTGTCTTGTTGACAAAATTTCTAATAATTCTGTTTAAGATTGCGGAGGCCAAATAAAAGTGCGCAACCCAAGATGGGTGTATATCCGTGACATCTAGTGACATGACCACTTCCGCAAGGGGTTCCTTTTGGGGGCTTTTATGTATTGTGGCATATTTGCCAATGTTGTAATGCTTTGTGGCTTCTTTGATCCCGTGAAGCTCTTATTTGCTTTTCAATGGTTCTATTTTCTTGTTGTATAAGAATATATTTTGAGCGGCTTATGCAATTAGAATAAATGTAAGATGGCAAAAACAGTCACTCAATCAAACGATGTGAGGATACAAGCAGATTCAGTGACAATTTCTGTTTGTGTCGCAGCATCAACGCGTTTTTTGCTGAAGTAGATGTCGAAAATGCCCGTTTATTTGCTCATATTTGTCAAAAATGTCTTGTAAATGAGAAGTACCAAATCTAAGATTCATTGTTTAAAAATTTACCACTACTTTGCTTCACGGCAAAAGCTGCTGTGTTTCGTTGCGAGTTGTGCAGCGCTTTGTGCGGACAATGACTAATTACACACGTTTGTTGCTTTGTCTGACGGCTTTTGGTGCCCATTTTGCGTTGTGTTCCAAGAAAACGCCAGTTACTGAGCTAAATTTTTTATTTTTCCACATTTCAAAACTCGTAAAACGAAGCCATTGAGCATTTCCCCAGAACACGCTGAGCCGTTGTGTTCAAATGTGAAAAAAATCTGCAGAGTACAATAACGCCTAATTTTGTAGATTTTGTGTCATAAAAATATGTTTTGACCGCCGTATTTGAACCCGACGCTATAATTTCTTCTTGATGGTTTTTTGGTGCTTACTTGCTTAGCTTGATGTTCTTGAAGCTTGCTTAAAAGCTTGATGTTTTTTTGTTGAATCATTGCCCAAACAACCTGTTAGACACTGTGGTTGCACAATTTTTTCGTGAAAATGCTGGCCCTTGTTGGCTGTTTTGCAATTTCCTCTATTTCACCATTTTTTTGTTTTCTTGTTTAGTCTGGTAAAAATGGTCACTAAAGCACGCACTATTATCGCGAAAGAAAATATGAGGAAATAACCACGGTCAAAACAAAATTGTAATTTATTACCGGATTACAAGCTAAATATGCTCGGATTATCATTCACCCCGCAAGCCAAAACATTTGATCAATCATGTTACTTTCTACGTCTGCTGTCAATCTTTGATTTTCGGACCGCCTAAAAAGCAAATTAGAGGACCGCAAAGCTTTCAATGGTGATTTAATAGTAAACGTTTGTTTGCAAAGTAACGTTTTGCAGCAAAATGCTCCATTCTTATTTTCTGGTCTTTTCTATAGAGCTTTTTGCTTTCATTCAATTTGCTTTGAATAAGATTAATGAAGCACGTTTGTTAGTTTTTCTGTAGAGTCATAGCATAAAATAAAACTTTTGTGAGTCTTTTTTCGGAACCCCCCTTTACACAAGAAAAAATACCGGTGTTTGCATTATTGTTGCTCATCGATCCTCGATGTAATGTTTCAGGTTTACTTCATAGTTCATTCATGCAGTTTTTTACGTGCTAGTCCTGTTCTCGTTATTATCCCTACAAAAACCAAAAAGAAATGCCACACGTTGAACTTTTGACAACATCAAGAACGGAAGCCATTGCAATTTATTATAGCCAAATGAAACTGAAAACGCCAATAAAACAACATTAATCACCGTAGTGCGCGAGAAACTCTTTCTCCTGTCAAAAACTCAGGAAGGCAGAAAGCCTCAACAAGATTGTTATAAGGGATCGTTGAAAAATGACCTGTTCTTAAAAGCTAAGCATTGAAAATCGCAAATTGTACTTTTCAGCTGGCTGTGACAAGTTGGCGATTTTTATAGATCTAATTTTTGCATCTGTCACGATTTGTTTTAGTGATGTCCTGGCAGTTTAGTCACAATATTTTTTTCTGAATGGGTGTAACATGTTGTAAAGTGCACTGCGCTAACACTGTGTAAGCCCATTTTAGCTTCCAACGGCTAATAGATTGTTGTTGGTGTCTGCAGTACACATTTTACTCTAAACTCACAAAACCGAACCGAGTGTTTTCTCTGGGGCTGGTCGCAAATTTCAGAGAGGTGTTACACAAACTGTTCTTTTTCAGATTTATAATCCTTGCCGCTGAAATATCAGATTTCAAAGCGGGTATGTACAATGTATGTGTGTGTGTGTTCCTTGAAGGTTCACCAGCGCATTCTGTTACATTCAACTCTTCTGACCTAATTTTCTATTTATTACGTAAAAATCTTTTGGTTATGATGCAAAAAATAGCAGAGTTGTTTATTTCATACTCTTTTATTTCCGATGCAAAGTTTCTTTTCAAACAAACCGTTGTTCTTCAAAGAAGCGCAACAAAACTTTGTGAATTTCACTCCATATTTTTCTTCGCTTCATCATTTTTTGCATTCTGTTTGGTCATATCCGGTCGTCTCTTTACAAGTCGGGTCCAGTGGAACTTCAGAAAAAAACGGTTTTTGTGTTTTTTTTCGCGGAAACAAAATGATCGATATGTGCACTTTGACAGCGAATGTTCGGATGAAAATGAGAAATTGGATCTCTTTTAGTTTGTAGTTCTGTTGTGTCAACCAGTAAATTGTGTATCCTTTGGTATTTTTATGAAAGATAAAGTATGTCAATTGGAAATCTACGAAAACGTTTTGTTTCATGGGGTTCTGCATTTTAGTGCTTTGTTCAAATTTCAATGTGAAACTGTTTTGTAACTCGAAAGATGTTTGTATGAGCTGGCTAAGTGATGAAACTAAATAATGAAATTTGTACTATGGTTTCATCGTTTCATGTCTTGGACAAAAAAAACGGACAATGGAATTTTTTAAGAATGTAAATGGAAGAAAAAATTCCAATCACCGCGACTCACCCTATCGGCCTGATCTGGACAACGATTTTTTTCTCTTTCTAAGTGTTAAACTGAACGTAATCGAGAGTTCAGTTTGACTAAACCGCAGTTTTTGATTGCGAACGTCGTCGGTATGGGTATATTTACGTAATCAGCTCTGAACAAACAATTTTTCTTTTGACTTTCAATTCTGTCAAAGATTCTTACCATCAGATCGAAGGTACTATCGTCAATTTTTTACAATTTATCAGTTGTTTTTGTGCAGTTTTCCTGAAAAATGCAATCGCATTTCAATCAGTCATCCTGGAAAACTGCTGAGCACAAAGTTTACCTACACCAACAATTGTCATCCATCTTCCGTTCCTTTTCCTTTCTTCCAAACACCCCGACGTAATTGAAACTGACCCAAAGTCAACAAAGGATATATCCGCCCAGCCAGCCTTATTTTCAGATCAGCCATGTTTGTGTTGAATTTTCAAGAGAGTGTTGTGTTGTGGGACCAAAACTACATTTTTGAATAATGATTCCACATTATTTGTTTTACGTTTTCCGTTATTTGAGGCTTTATGGTCATATATTCAAATAAAGTTGTTTATTTATTTATCTGAGCTCTACTCTGCCCTTGCCCTGACAGAAGAATGCTAATAGTGGGATTTTTATAAATCTTCTTCCTGTAGATTTCTGCTGCTCAGAACAAATAAGAATGAATCTGTTATTCTGCTGTTCTGGTCTCATCTTCAGATAGGTATTATCTTTTCTTTGAGACCTGCGACTCAATGCGGTTGTGGACGTAAAAGGAAACCAGTTTCAATCTGCTTGTGGTGATTCAGAATAGCCTAAGTGACCCGGCCTTCTGTGGGGTACACTCGGATCCCTTTGCCAATTTTGAACTACCGCGTCGTGCATGAGACTGCTTACCCATCTATACGCGCATTGAGACACGGGGCCAAAATAAAAGATATTAACCAATTCGTTTATTTTCAGATTGTTTCACTTAATCCAGGTCATAGGATTGATTAATTCCTGGAATTGGCAAGTTGAATCCAGGCACCTTTGACTGGCTGTTTTGTGCCGACTGCAGTGGGCAGTCAGTGTGTATCATCTTTTAGTTTGGTCCTAAGACTCAATGGACGCACAGATAGTTTGGAGGAGGAATGAGGCAAACAGTTTCATGCATGGCGCGGGAATTCAAAATTGGCAATTGGCCGAATACCCTAATTAGGGCCCGAGCAACCTAGGCAGTTTTGATTTGCCACATGAAGGTTCAAACTACGTGTAGTTTCCTTCGAACGACTGCACACGCATTCAGTAAGCAGAACCTAAAAAATTGACATCAGCAAACAAACGAAGACCATCCGCTGATACCAAAAGTAATCTCATTGCGTTGAATCGATCATCAAGCTGCGAGATCGCATTCGTTCAAGCAGTTTTTTTAGTTTAGAATCAAAGTTTAGTTCCAACAACACAAATTGAAGATTAGAACATTCGGTCTTTCATTCAAAACTCAAATATGTTCGCTGGTATTCAATGACTGCAGTGTGTAGCGAACTGAATTTTTTCTCCATTTCCTGATCTGAAAATCTGCAAAACAAAATACTCAAATTTGAGCTCATCCTGTCCCTGTGAGTATACATCTAGTTTTTTTCGGTCCAGATTATTGCTATGCTCGTAAAATTTGTCGATTTTCAATTGTATAAAATTATTCCACGCAAAAAGCACCGCACACACGGAATAAAGAAAGAATAATAAAACAATAAAAAACGCGAAAACAAACCCAAAAAACACTGGACCAGCCCGGAGACTGGTTTTGCTTTTCAGACTCGCAAAAACTATTGCTTGTGGGTTTATCGTGGCTTCTATTGATATTTTTTGTCGCAGTTTTTCTGATGACTTTTTTGTCCCGTTTCTGTATGAAATCATGCCAGACTTTTTTGTTTTGCTGTTCAGCTCTCTTGAAACAGCCATAAATTTTGGACGGAAGTGATGGTGATTATGCTCTGCTTTAAAAAATCAGCTGGTTTTTTGGGGCTGTTTTTAAACATATAACTGTGTCCGGGTTCATTGAGAGTTTTCCAGCTGTATTTCTTTCCCTGCTACGCCACAAAACCGTTTGAAATCCACCAGTTGGAAAATTCCAAAATCAAAAAGTGTTTGAAAAGCAGTTCAATCAAAAATTACCGGCCATGTTTAGTTCCGGCGCGCCATTCGTATTTAGACTTCATTCAAGTTGTTTCTTTGTAATGCTCTCAACTGTTCAACTGTCACCAACAGATTTCAACCCAGGTATAACCGCCGTAATATACACATGGCATTGCGAAATATCGTGAATATCGTAAAAATTTTCGAACCTGAGGCGTTTTTTGTCCAAAATTCAGAATGACTCACAGAAAATTTCTGATTTTCAGCCAGATGGTCGTTCGGTTCGGTGTTGATTTATGAGGGTTGTCTAAAACGTGTTCTGTCGCATACAATTACTGGTGCTCTTTTGTCTACCATTTGCCGTCGCACTCCGCTCAATCTTGTTCCTTATCATCGGTAGTTGAAACATTATGTCACACAATCAAAATTTGAAAAAAAAAATTTTTGAAATATTTTTAAGTACGTACACATGCACTTCTATTATTGCGGTTTTGCACAAAAAAAGCAAACTTGAACAGTGTCTTAATGTTCATTTGTGTGAGTGCAACGTTCTGGCGTAAAACTTGCATAATTCCGACAAAGTTATGGCATTTTTTTTAATTCTCTCGAAGTTTTCAAAAATAACGTTTCATAAATACCAGATTATTTAACGTTTTTTTTTCGAAGTTCAGGCTCTCTGGTCTTGCGGCATCATTCCTTTCAATCAATCAATCTCAGTGCAGCCCTTTTTCTTCGTACCTTTGAAGTGAAATATTTATCGCGTCTGCTGGTTTCAACAAACTTTTTGACCTTCAAACATGTATGTATAGATAGTTTCGAAGCGGACCCAGAACCCCAATCATGTTTTTCAAATATATAATGACACAAAAAATGATGGAAAACGTGCAATTTTTATAATGTTCCGTAAAATAGGCCGTTCTTTTCCTCCAGAAAATTCTGAATTTGTTATACTGTGTGGTTTGTCAAACCTGTCACTATTTTCCTAGACTACAGAGCTTTCGAATGGAATCGGAGTTGCAAGTAAACATAATTAGCCACATAATAACAGGGTGTTTGGTTTCAAACCAATTACCAAACCCAATATATTCGATCGTTTTCTCACTGTAATTCAAAGTTCATGCTGTATGTATTCTGTGAAAGTGACAGGTTTAAACGAACGTACTTAATTCCCTTCTCATGCATGCAGTCTCAGTCGGTCGGGCGGAGAAACTTTGATTTTCAAAATTTTTTTCATCATGAATTTATGAACGCTATTTCATTCACAAAAGCGTGATCGTAAATTGTGGCGTTGTGTGCAGCAGTGGTTCAGACAGTCATTTCCCACGTTTTGTTCCAGCGGAGGATTGTAAAAAACTGAATAAACAAACGATAAAACTGCGCTTTTTTGATAATCGCCAGTGAAACTTTTTTATCCGATGTAATTTATCGACCAATTTTTTTATCTTTTTTGGCGACAATAAAAAAGCAAAAACTGCAGCAAAAAATCAACTTAGCTGTACTTTTATTGCGGAAGAAAAAAGCAGTTTGAAACGTCTCTCTTTGTCTCGAGATTTCAAAAAAAGACCCGCACCCCACCCGCGCGCCGTTTAAACGCACAAACACAGACAACAACAAAAAAACATAACAGACACTTTTGAAAACCGACAGAGAGATTTGTGATTTCGAGGGGCCCTAAAATGGTTTTCAATCAGATTCTGTAGAACAGAGCTTTACATTTTTCACAGAAACAGTTTTACATTTTTGTAAAATTGAAATGCCAGTAACGTTTTGCGTAATGTTTCAACCTTTTTGATATAAATACACTGCGTAGGACGGAATATGCACGCTATGATCGAGCTATAGAAATGCGTTTGTCAAAGTTACAAATCAGGAGAGCATCAGATTTCAATATTTATACCATTATGCACACAGCCTATAATAGTAAATTTCAGGTTTAAAAATGATGTGTTCCCAAAAAACGCGCATTTTGAACGAAGGCTTTTCGGGGTTTTGTTTCATAACTGTGTGTGTACACCACTGTATAATGTTTGAAAAAATAGATAACCGTTCTGCTTCTTACAACATTGTTTATTTACAGTTTGAAACCATATGAACTGACTCATAAACATGCGCGTCCGCAGAACTTTTTACAGTGGCATCTTTATCTTCACAACATTCTTCACGTTTTTTTTGTTCAGAAAAAAGGTTATGTTTCTGGTTCATTGAAAATTTTTGTACGATCTCTGGTTTTTCGATGAGGCATGATTTTCTTCGAGATTTTTCTGTGCGTAAATCCACCAACCGAACTCAAGTTTTTCAATTTCAGCTATGAAGAACTAAAAGTAAAAAAACAACTCTGCGACCATCTTGGTGCTGTGCCAAAAAATCATTGCTCAATATAGGGGCAAAGAATGCGGCTAAAGACAAGTTTTGGCCATAATTCGCCCAAAACGACCTTTGCAATTCACTGAATCCTGGAAAATTTATTCCACAAAATGAGCATTTCACCAGACATCTCGTCGTCGTTCAATTTTGCCGAATTGAGCCTTGGCCTGCAGCAGCTGCAGTCAGACGAGACACAACTGACCACTGGAAAGAGAGTATCTCAGTTTTCCGCCAATCAGCTTGAAGTATATGACGTTTCGGCCAATCAGTATGCAGATGATTACGACGACGAGTGTGAGTCTGCGTCAGCGAGCGACATTGTATGCCATATGAACAACAACGTTAGTTTTTTGTAAATTTATCAGACCTCGTTGAAAACCTGCTTTCAGATTCATTGAATAATATCGTCACCTGATTTAAAAGAATGTCGTGGAAAAACACAAAAACACGTCCATCCTTAAAAATCGAGCGACTTCTTGACTGGTCCATTCCAAACAATCTGACTGCAAAGTGCAAATCGTTTTCAAATATCCTATTTTGCCAAGCATTTTTGTGGGGTAACCACCAGCGGGTGGTCGAAAAGATGGAGCGCGCAGGCCTTTTGTTTGGTTTCCACTGATTACCACACAAAAAATGGTTGGAAACGGTTTACAGTGCTGAAAGCAGGTGTGGAACAGTGTTCATTTTGCTTTGAAAAATTCTATACCTGGTTTCTTTTCAAAAAAGCAAACAAACAACATTTTGTAACCGACTAAAAGCAGGGACCGACTTGCTCATACTCAATGTTCAAACTGGCACGCATGCAAGCTGCAAAGCGGATGGTTGGGCTGTTCATTTTTTATGATTCAGTTTTGAAAAATGTGCACAAACAACTGAAAAACAGTAAATCCTCCGTGTTGGCTTCATCGGCGTGTCTATATTTTGGATATTTTTATTTTTCTTCACATATTTTTAATGCTTTTAAACCGAAACTGACCACATTTTTGAAATATTCAAAAGCAACCCCAGATGACCTGATGGTCATAGTTGTTCTAGGGGGGGGCCTGGGGGGGCCGGCCCCCCCCAAAAAATTTTCGAATCTATCTCTATCAGACAGGTTTTTTCGGCTCAGCTATTATCTATCTGAAAAAAATTTCTCAGCCAGCTATCTATCTAAAAAATTTTGTCTTCGAAGACACAAAATGAGTCAATTTTTGACCAAAATTGACCATTTTTGCTCATAATTCTTAAAAATTTCGCTAATTTTAGGTAAAATTTGCGTTTATACTCGATTTTTAGTGTAATTTTAGCATTATTTTGCTGTTTTTATAGCTTTTTAGCGTTTTAGCTATCTAACTATCAAATTTCAAAATTTTGACCGGCCCCCCCCAAAGTCACATGGCCCCCCCCGCGGCCCCCCCCAAAATTTTCCAGTTATCTATCTATCTGGAAAATTTGCTCCAGCTATCTATATCGCCCCCCCCCCAACCCCTCGGCTCTGGAACAACTATGCTGATGGTAATGCGTGTGGTGTGCCACAAGCACGCATGCACCACCGATTGGCCACGCGGCATAACGTAGCCAATCATAGGGTCAAAATTTTAACGTTGTTCAGTCAATTGAATTCTTGATTTATTTTTTAGAACAAAAATGTGGCAGACGTTTACGAAACGGCCGAAGATTCAACACAGGAGCAAAGCACAACGGCACCAGAACGAATGGAAATGCTGAAAGACTTATTCCACGAACGCTGCAGTCTCCTTTATCATGGTTGGTTTGATTTGTTTGATTTTGATACACACCGTTGGGTTTGGTGTGCGAAGAAAAGCAAAAGAACACCTTTGCAACTGGGTAACGTTTATGTAGAAAATGCAGTTCTGTGGTGATTTGACGCCAGAAGTTCGTAGAAAACAATTTTGAAAAGAAAAGTGGTCACAGTTTTGAACCAAGAAGGTCAGCCACAGCCTGGCCAGTCAATTGTTCAAATCAATCGCATTTGAATTTAGGAATCTTTGTTGATAGGTAGTCACTCAAAAACTCACAAACATTTCAGACATTCTTGATTTCGTGCAAGAAGACAGTGTGCATGAGGAGTCGACGGCAACTGCAACCGAGACGCAAACCACCGACAGTGAGACGGTGTGTTGTTGGTCGTGTTTTTCATTTTTGTTGTTGTGGGATTTGAACCAAAAATACTACGTCTTTACTCGCTGTGAGCAAGAAAACGCTTACCGTTTTGGTTTCACGCAAAAAAGATGTCCACATACAAAGTACAGGTGTCCAGTGTCCTATACGCCTGACTGACCCGTGTGCTGTTTTGTGAGCACCCAGAAAGAAAAGTGGCAACGCCACGACTCGGCTTATTTTCAGTCATTTTTATTTCCGGGACGCGGACACCGCGCAAGTGACACCCAGGCTGACAGGAAACCTGAGACAGCCAGCATGTTTTACGTTGCTCCATACTTGCATCGCCACTTGGCAGACTTCGCCAACGATCACGCCACGCGAGCACATCGTGTCACTTCTGTCGACACGCTACAAGCGATTGGTGTCACAAGCGGCCACGTTGCAACAGCTGGCGCCACGGGCGATACACTCGAGCGAGGTCGAGTACAGACTGCAACTGCTCGCCAGTGTTATGCAACAGTTGAAACACGATCGTGACGGCTGTATGACGACAACGAATGTGTACAGTGGTGCTGCCGAGGACAGAACGGACGATCGTAAGTATTGGGGTTTTTTCAAACGTGTCGGTCAGAAATGACGTTCCTTTCCATAAAAACGCCCGTTTATCATGAATAGGCACGGATTGCTCGGATTGCTGTGCATGTTTTAGAGCATGACGCCCATTTCTAATAAATTGGATATACATGTGTTGATGTGGAGGTGGACTCCAGATTGCCGTGCACAAAGTGCATGCATCGCTCACCAACCAATCAGCTAATTGCGTATGATATGAAATGGACTGTGGCCTTTCAGCGGCAAGCGCCGAGTTGCTGCTGGCCTCGGCGGGCAACAAACAACGATGCACCATAAATGACCTACGCTACTGGCTGAGTTGTGTGGACGAACGACTGAGTCAACTGGAAATGTACGACTTTGAGACGGTCCATGTGGACACGTTGACACTGTTGGCAGACAAACAACAGGTGAGACACGGTCGGGTTGGGGTTTCACCGGAGAGAGACAGGTGAACAAAATTGTAAACAGTCTGTTTGTTTTAACATTGTTTTAAAAATGACCGAAACAATGACAAAATGATCATTTTTGTTGACTTTCTTTCAGAGGTGTGCACGCCAGACAATTCTAGCCTGTCCCGGGTCGGGTGGCTGCGCGACGTCGACCCCTCCCCAATTTTTTTGTCGCAAATTTAGTGTCACACAAACTGACCTCTCAAAAACACGGCTATGTGCTGTGTGCTTGCATGTGTAAATTTTTGATGTATGAGGGTGAAAATTTTTCTGCGTGAAGTCAATTGACACAAAAGGTCGAAAAATTTTGCGTCAGCCCAAATTTTCTGCGTCAGCATGACTACATCGAACAACAAATAATTCGGTGTCCCGAGTAGACAGCCGACTACGAGTGTCCAGACAAACAACAACAAAACTGCTTGAAATTAACACAGTGAAAATTTCTGTTTGTTGTCCAGAGGGGGACTGTCGACACTCAATTGTTGATTTCCATCGTGAAAATAAGATTTCTGAAGATGACAAAAGTTTTTTTTTCAATTTTGAAAGCGCTGAAAATGAAAAAAAATTGGAAGTTTGTTCTATATTTCGTTCGGATGGCGACTGTGACTCTCAATTTATATAAAAAATGGTAACTTGCAACGTCTTCGCGAAGCGAAGGAAATTTTCAAAAAATAGGCTTTGAAAACGTATTTTACCTTACGATTTTTGGATGTCATCCAAAGTATTTAGGGGTTTTTAACACCCTTAGGTGTAAAAAACACAGTTTTAGAAAAAGAGAAAAAAAAAATAAAAAAGGGGAACAAGAATATTATCTAAAAATGCGTGAGACGCATATAAAAGGAGGAATATGGCCTTGTGTAAGCAGTGAAAGACTTGGCTCGACAACGCTTTTCAAGTCTCTGATGTGGTACACACGGATAAAAGTACATAAGAGTCATATTTTTGCGCCGTTTATTTATGATTTCGGTTGCACATGGCAACCCTCGTACTTTGTATTGTAGACAAATGACCTTTCACATTTGCGGATTTCGGGCATTTAGCGACCACTAAAACTACTAAAATAACAATCAGACTTTAGCTCGCTGACACTGGTTTGTTCAGGACAAATTGTATCGCAGAAGCATTGCGCAACGCAAGGTCTCCTGTGGCAAAGGCAATGACTCACGGGACAGACGGTTTATCCTGCCACACTAGTTGAAGGTGACACCGGTAAAAAAGGTGAAAATCAACGGAAGACAACTCCTTTTTGTCACTGGTGCTGGTGTGTACACAGCGGTGCGTACGTTAACAACAACGAAAAAGCTACATGCAACAATGTTTTGCAATCTCTAATTTTTCTGTTTTTGCACAGAATTTACAGAATTTCCCACATGGCGTGATTTTAGATTAAATCGAAGAGAACAATTAAAAAATAACTTCAAAGTTTTACGCTTTTCAGCAAAACGAAAACGAAAACGAAAACTTTCGGATTCGCTGCCCTCCGGGGATATAGCGACCGCAGGCCACCGAAACCGAAATCGGGCTAAGATCACTGGTGCCCCCAGGACAGAGCGGGGCTTAGAGGCTGCCCCCTCACATGCCGAGGGTATTGGTTCCACGGGATGGTGAGCCGTCCATTCCCCAATCCCACCGGAGTTTGGTACCTTCGGGTTTCCGGAATCGGTGGGGGGCGTGCTTCAAAAAACAAACAAACAAACGCGGCGCAAAAATATGACCCTTATGTACTTGTATCCGTGTGTACCACATCAGATACTTGAAAAGCGTTGTCGAGCCAAGTCTTTCACTGCTTACACAAGGCCATATTCCTCCTTTTATATGCGTCTCACGCATTTTTAGATAATATTCTGACTTTTACATAAGCCCCGAAGGTCGGACCAAAATCACAATTCGTTGGTCACACATTCTTCTAAACCCCGGACAACTCAGGTTTTTCATTTTTCGTTTTTAGGCCGATTTCTCCTATGCCATTTCTACGGCCGATTCCCCAAAATCGTCACGATTCAGTACCTAGAATCGCTCACAAAAGAAAAACTGACCCAAAAGCCGTGATCGGCGTAATGAATTACCATGGAAAACACCGTTTTCTTGTTTTTCATTTCTGGACCGGTTTCGCTAAATTCCACGGCCGATTCACCATAAATCGTCACGATTCAGTATCTAGAGTTGCTCATACAAGAAAACTAACCCAAAATCCGTGATCAGCACATTGAATTACCCTGGAAAAACCGTTTTCTCGTTTTTCATTTCTGGACCGATTTCGCCAATTTCCACGGCCGATTCGCCCGAAATCGTCACGATTCAGTATCTAAAGTTGCTCACGTAAGAAAACTAACCCAAAATTTGTGATCAGCGGATTGAATTACCCTGGAAAACACCCTTTTCTTGTTTTTCGTTCCTGGACCAATTTCGCCAACTTCCACGGCCGATTCGCCCGAAATCGTCACGATTCAGCATCTAGAGTTGCTCACGTAAGAAAACTAACCCAAAATTCGTGATCAGCGCATTGAATTACCCTGGAAAACACCCTTTTCTTGTTTTTCGTTTCTGGACCGATTTCGCCAACTTCCACGGCCGATTCGCCCGAAATCGTCACGATTCAGCATCTAGAGTTGCTCACGTAAGAAAACTAACCCAAAATCCGTGATCAGCGCATTGAATTACCCTGGAAAACACGCTTTTCTTGTTTTTCGTTTCTGGACCGATTTCGCCAACTTCCACGCCCGATTCGCCCGAAATCGTCACAATTCAGCGTCTAGAGTTGCTCACGTAAGAAAACTAACCCAAAATCCGTGATCAGCACATTGAATTACCCTGGAAAAACCGTTTTCTCGTTTTTCGTTCCTGGACCAATTTCGCCAACTTCCACGGCCGATTCGCCCGAAATCGTCACGATTCAGCATCTAGAGTTGCTCACGTAAGAAAACTAACCCAAAATTCGTGATCAGCGCATTGAATTACCCTGGAAAACACGCTTTTCTTGTTTTTCGTTTCTGGACCGATTTCGCCAACTTCCACGCCCGATTCGCCCGAAATCGTCACGATTCAGCGTCTAGAGTTGCTCACGTAAGAAAACTAACCCAAAATTCGTGATCAGCGCATTGAATTACCCTGGAAAACACCCTTTTCTTGTTTTTCGTTTCTGGACCGATTTCGCCAACTTCCACGGCCGATTCGCCCGAAATCGTCACGATTCAGCATCTAGAGTTGCTCACGTAAGAAAACTAACCCAAAATTCGTGATCAGCGCATTGAATTACCCTGGAAAACACCCTTTTCTTGTTTTTCGTTTCTGGACCGATTTCGCCAATTTCCACGGCCGATTCGCCCGAAATCGTCACGATTCAGCATCTAGAGTTGCTCGCGTAAGAAAACTAACCCAAAATTCGTGATCAGCGCATTGAATTACCCTGGAAAACACCCTTTTCATGTTTTTCGTTTCTGGACCGATTTCGCCAACTTCCACGGCCGATTCGCCCGAAATCGTCACGATTCAGCATCTAGAGTTGCTCACGTAAGAAAACTATCCCAAAATCCGTGATCAGCGTATTGAATTCCTACGGACTAAACATTTCTGCTATTTTTCGTAGCTCAGACAAAATTTGTAAGACTGAAAAAATGATACCCAGTCAAAATGCTACGAATTTTCAAAAAATGCACAATTTTGACCCAAAAAATGCCCGGGCGAAAAATAAACAAAATTTTCAAAATCTACGGATGAATTTTCCCGTGGAAAAATTTTGTTCAACTGTGAAAGTGTCCAGCTAAAAATTGAAAGGGCGAACACTTAAAACCAGGTGACAACCCTGCCAACTTTCAAAAAAGCCAAATTTACCCCAAAAAGGGGTCGGGGCAAAAAATTAACTCATTTTTCCAAATCTACGGATGAAATTACCCTAGGAAACATTTTTCTTCAACTGTGAAAGTGTCCCAGCTAAAATTGAAAGGGCGAACACTTGAAACCCGGTGAAAACGGCGAACTTTCAAAAATCCCAAATTTTTACCCAAAAAAGTGGTTGGGGCAAAAATTAACCCATTTTTCCAAATCTACGGATGAAATTCCCCAGGAAACATTTGCAGACTGTGAAGTGTCGCAGGTAAAACTGAAAGCGCGAACACATGTGATTAATACCATAAAAAAAAAAGAGATAGAAAAATAAGTAACACTGTTTTCAGAATAGGTTTTTCGTGTCTACAGCGTATGAAAAGTAGTCGGAAAAAATTTTTTCGCGGCTCCAAGCACAAATTTGGGTGTTCGTTTAGTGTGCTCAGTTCCAAGTTTGTGGCTTATAATGCTCGCTGGAGGAAGCGAGCAAATTTGAAAAACGCGCGCGAGAGGATAACGGCTCATATAATGCGTGATGCGCTGTCCGCTCGCTGACGCTCGCTCGCGCATCCGCATGATTGTAACATTGAATCGAACCATTATCAGCAAAGCACTGAACAATCTAAAAAACGAACGATGAACTCATGACTATCCATGCAATAGCCATTGTAAAACGAATCATACGGTATGGCCGGTTAAACATGGCAGCTTTTTTCAGGGTGCAAGGAGTGCGCGAATTTTGAATGAAAGAAAAAAAGACGTTCAGAAACCCATTGTGTGCTAAATTTGACGCGTTTTTTTTACTAATGGATTATCCGCGCTTTTCTTTTCATTTTTTATCCCTTCTACACATGATTAAGAATTACGTTGGCTTTTTTTGAAACAGACAACTCCTAGCCTGCGGCTGATCTCGCCTTGATGGACTGCCTCATTTATTCGGCCATACCGTAAGATGGCCATGGCCTGCGCCGGAGGCGCAGAAAAATTTTCGATCTGAGCACAAAATTTCCTAAAAAACAGTCTTTTGAAGTCCTCGAAAATTGAAAGAATCAAAAAAAGCTGACGCAAACAACCGATTTTTTTGCGTCATCCTAAATTATTTTGCGTCATTGGCGCAAGATGTCGCGTCAAAAAACCCTGGTTACCTGTACCACTGGTATTTGCAGATAAATGTGTACCACCTAAGCGCAGCGCGATTTCAAATACAATACGAAACCTAAAAAGTAACCACAGATCGCTTTGAGATGCCAGTAGTCAACTTATCGAATTATTTTGAAATTTTTGCTTTGTGAAAATTTTGTCTCTTCCAACTAGGGTTAAAGGCTTTGAAAAAAAAAATTTTTTTTTTAATTTTTTTTTGTTTTTTGTTTTTTAAATTTGGATTTTTTTTTCAAATTAAAAAAAAATTTGAAAAATTTTTCTTCTACTTTGCTCTGAAAATTCGATTTATGGCATGATTTTTTGAAAGTTCAAACCAAATTTTCTTCCCAACTTCTTTGTGTGCTTAGGTACATGTCATTATTTGGTCATTTTGACCGACGTATCATGTTTTTCGATTTGGATGACTTTAGAGTCAATTTTTAGCGTTGAAATGACTTAATGATTGAAATATCGTTTCAGAAATCGTTTTGAACTTAGAACATGTTTTTTCAGTCGGTAGGCCATGAGATGAACATGATATTTGGAGGCGTATGTTATAGGTCTACAATGGAGTTGTGCGATATATTGTTAAACAATTGGAGCGGAGATGTTGGTTAATACCACATCACACGACCGTTTTTCAGATACCCGATAACATGGCCACATGTTAAAATTGGTGTGAGCTAAATAACGTGTTAAACTTGCGTCTGTCAGTTGCCCGCAACGTGATCGCGAAATCATGGTACGTGTTTTCGATACGATGATTTGAAGAGTGGGCTCTGCCATGTGGCAGATAGCATAGCTGGTGAACTGAAAGTAAGTGGCTTGGGGGGGGGGCGTCCGGGTCGCCAGGGGTTGCCGACTAGTAAGCAAACAGGAATTTTTGAACACAGTCAAATTTTGGTAATTTTCTAAAGAGGAACAACTAAGAACGGTTCAATATTCAAGTACACGTCGAAAATTGTCCTGTTTTACTGTTGAAAATGCAACTTTCCCTCTATGAAATGGACATAATTTCAATAAAACACGATTTTCGCTCTCATAGTTTTCCGGATCGTTCTGAAAATAGTCTAGATGAACTCAGCTCGACGAGACGCTTCGAACAAACCTAACTTGTAAAAAAAAATTTTTTTTTTTAATTTTTTTTTAATTTAAAAAAAAAATCCGAATTTTTTTTCCCTAACCCTACTTCCAACCGAGGCGCTGCGCGACGTAGCCCCTCAGGTCCTGCGCGACGCGCGACGCTAGCCTGTCCCGGGACACCCTAGGAACACCCTATGCACATCTCTGCTTTCTTTTGAGTTTGATTGTAGAAACTTAAGGCGCATTCATGAAGCAGTATTTAGTGACGCGTAGCTGTGTTAAAACATAGCTACGCTGTCACTAAATACTGCTTAATGAGTGCCCCTGTAAATTTCAGTAGAAACTGCTGTCACATTACGTTATATGCCATTGACATTTTAGCCCCATTTTTTGTTATTTTTGTGTAAGGAGTTTATCAAAATATAGCCCAGAACGGGCACAACACTTGGTGCGAACTGCCAGTATAAAATGTCCACTTAACAAAGTTACACTCGTTTCACAAAACAATTTTCACACAGAAAGAGTGAAGGCTATTTTCAAGTGAGGCTTTTGTGAATCAAAATAAATGAAAACCAAACCACCCCATTACAAGAGTCAATTCAACTCCAGTGACTGGGCTCCGCATCACACTCAGGAATAGATACAGGCAAACAAACTGTGTAAACGTGTAAAAAATCCGGCATTCTCATTTTTTGGTGAAACTTCAGCCCGTCACGATCAAGTTTTAGATGCATTGCGTCTTGTACGTAGAAACTTTTGACTTGAGGTGATCGGTTGAGCCTTAATAAAAACGTTTTTAAAAGTAATGAATTTATCGTTTAGAAATGACCCTGCACAAATCCCACGTCTCCCTCCCATTCCAATCGTCACACGCCGATCCCTGAAAAGCACGACGCACTTGATTTTGACCTCTCACCATTCATTGTGCCACACCTTCATTGAAAATGTGAAAACATTCACTCATTTATTTATTTATTTTTCATTCCACTCCACAGTCAATGAACGGTTTTTATTGAACAGTTGCTATTTATTATTGACTAATGCATTATTGTTATTGAAAGTGTCACAGTTTCATCAAAACTGCAATTTGGTGGGTGTCTTTTGTTGATTCATTGATTTTAATAACTTGATTCCAGCAAGGAAAATTGTAAAAACTAAATTCCGAGACGCCACTGGTGCAAAATTTTGCTGGGATTCGTTAAAACTCGATTAAATACGTAAATTGCTCGCTGGTTTGCATTAATGATGCAGCCGAAACTTGAATGTGATCTTTTATGTTGGTCCTGAGACTCAAAGCGCGCTTAGATAGGTAAACAGTTTCATGCATAACACAGGAATTCAAAATTAGCGAAGTGATCCGAGTCTCTCACTGAGGCGCTTTGAACTGCCGTATACGTAAAGATTGAAACTAGTTTCCTTTCACGTCTGCAAGCCCATTGTGTCGCAGAACTTAAAAAGTTGACACTAGTTTTGCAAATTTGCAACCATGTTTTCCAGTTAATTTTTGCATTATCATTTGTGGGCCTCATTTTATTTCACTGCCAAACGCTATATATGATGTTGCACATTTTGGATTTTCCGCCTCATTTTCGGATTGGTCACAGCGCATGATTTTAGATGAAAATCGTTGCGGCATTTGTAAAGTTGTTGGCCGATTTATTCTGGTGTTTGTTTTAACAGTATTGAACTGCTGTAGTTAGTGTAACAAAAAAAAACTGAAAAACATTCGTGAAGATCTGTGACAATGAAGATTTTTTTTTTGTAAACCCACCTGAATTTGTTTTTTCTCAATGAATTTCCTTGTTGGCACCGATTTTGGCACAGATTCATGTTTGTAATTTTCAGCGAGTTTTACAACCGGCGTAATGGTGAAACGCAAATCTGCACAAACATTTACAACTGAGCCCTAAAATTTGCGTCCCAAAACTTGTCAACTTTGTCAGAACTGTGCCGATTTTGAGGTTTTATTATCAATTTTTGCCTGTGTTGCTTGCTAATCCGAAACAAAAACATCGACACACTACCACACCCACATACAACATTCTTTTCTCGTGTACAACTTTAGAAACAATGACTTCTGTGCTCCGACAAATTATCTGATTTTTTTAAATTTTTTCTTCAGCTTTACTGCAATGCCACGCCACCAGTGGTTTGCTCCAGTTTTCGTTACAAAAACTCCGGAACAAAAAATCAACAGGACACGACAAACTCAAACAAATCTGTCTTTTGTCAATCAAAAGTTACGTCTGCGAAATTCGATCCATTTTGTCACTTCTTTGACACCGTCTTTTTACACGTGAGTATTTCAAAAAAGTTTAGGAAAAAGAGAATCACAGTTTCAAAAACTTATTTTTGACGTTCACAGTTTCTGTTCTTTTTATACGTACCAAGGCGTCAAATTACCGACAATGCTCCAACATTCTTACGCCTGGAGTTTTGCAGTTCGAAACTTATTTGTTAGTCAGTTGTTGCCAGCTTGTCACAGTTATTGTTTTATGGCAATTCCAACATTTACCAATTCAAAACTATAACCGCACTGCTTGGATGCATCTCGCTGCTCTGACCAATCAGCGCGCTCCATTCAACATTGGCCAATAAGCAGTCGTTGTTGTGTTCAGCCTATAAAATTGAATGCTCTTTTTGAGGTACCCCGATTTTATTTCAATAATCTGCAACTCACATTCTTTCAGCACTCATTTCGCCATTATTTCTATTACTTCTTGTTTTTAAAAACTGCATTTATTATTGAGAACTTTCCGTGGGCGTTTATTAGCTCCCCTCATTTTGATTCTTGCAAACTCGTTTTGAATTTCCTTCAGAATCATTGTTCGAAAGCTGCGTTTTCGTTTAGGTAAATTTTCACCAAATAATGGTTTTGGAGGACCGTAGAACACCACAACGACCACCTTTTTTCAAAACAATTTCGTTTTCTTTCAGACCGGTCATTTTCAGCCAAATAATCTGCCATTAGGGCCATTAGGAATCATCCATTTTTACGTCATAAAAGGATACTTTTGGAACAATGGTGGTTTATGGGAATGTTTACCTTTATGGGGATAGAAGTCTTATTTCTGGCTTTTCTTTTAATGTTTGTTTTTATTGGTATTTTCACACTTTGAACCATCCAGTCGTTCGATCCTTCTGAAATTACCGCAGTCTGTGGTTCTCACAACTTTAGTCTGTTTGCAAACAAAATTCTTCAACCATAACGCTGAAAAAATTGCTCTTAGATACATGAGCAACGTTTTCAAAGCTTGCGACATCATTTTTCTGCTCTATTCCGTTTTTGCTAATTTTGAAATTTGGACAGAAAATAGTCCAGAAATTAGCCATTATCCCTGAAATCGCTAAATATGCCGCTAAAATGTCTGCAGAGACGCAGCAAACACGCATGTAAGTGCAATCATAAACATTGCAATCTATTTTATGTCTTACTTTTATTTATAGATGCCGCATTCCGGCTCCAAGCGTTTGTGACTTTTATCACTGTGGAATCTGTATTTTAGGGCTTTTCGGGTCACATTTGATAAATCACCCTGCATCCACCCACCGCACCCCGCAAATGCTCAAACAATCTGGGACACACACACCCAAACCGTTCTCAAACTTGACGGGTTTATGCGGTTGAATTTACCGCATATAATTATGTCCGTCAGATGCATAATTGGGATCACTTATGATCTATCGAAGGCCTTGAGGCGTGTTCTTTTGATTCCTTTCCCCCATCGGATTGAAACTCATTCAGGATTTTTCAACATGTACATTAATCGGCGTTTGTATCTGGCTGGTCAACGCAGCGCTTCATTCAGTGTTGACCTTGAAAATTATGTGTGCAGGATTGGTGCATGTAATCTTGTGTGACACGTTGCGTGTGTTCCGTGCACAATGTTTGAACGTGTGCATGATATTGTTGGCGATTAAAAAACCCATAGAGAAATGCGTCTGACATGTGTTCTTGCGCACTCAAAACTAATATTATTGCTGGCAAAACATGCTGGTAAACTTGCGCTACATCTTTGAATTCAATGGTTCTGTTTTTTATGCGCCGTCGGCTCTGTGTGGCTGGATGCATATGCCGACTGTACCACCTACCACCGTGCCACCGGTTATACGCGTTAAATCTCAGAATGGTGCAACCAAGTGACCACACGCTTAAATTTGTGCCAAAATTCTGCAATCGCTTGGCTTTTTCTGCATGATTTTTTAAATTTTTGAATGGATTTTGGCATGGAACGATAATTTTTTTTAGAACGGGCATTTTTTGAGCGTGCGGGCAAGCAGACGTACTGTGAGACTTGTCCGGTTGACCTGTGGGTCTGACCTAAGCACTGATTCATCAGAACCTTGTTTCTGTTGAACATTCGGCATGATCTGTTTCATCGATGCATCACACACATTGCACATTGAATTCATTCATAATTGGGAAGAGCAGCTATATGTGTGTAGCACTAGCACATGCGCGTGTATGTTTTGATTACAGGTTCGTGTTTCAGTCGTATGCAACCTGCGCGCTTCTCTATCTCTGCCCAATTAGCGGTTTGATTGCAACCTGTTCGTGGTTTTGCTCTGTTTGCAGTATCCTGTCGGTCAGCAGATGTCAATACCCTCCAGCGCACAGGGCTGCCGTGCCACCACAAAAAATTTTTTTGACAAATTGTTTGGTCAGCTTTAAACGGTTTTTTTTTAGCCACTTGCTTTTGTTTCCCCGGTTGCTAAGCTTCTGACTGAAACATGTTTTAAAAGACACTTGCGCTAACTTACGTTTTTTGTGAATTTTTTAAATAGATGTTTTTCCATGCACCTGACGTTTCGCATCCGTCGTAACCATATCGAATTGGCAAACAATATGATGAAAAGTAAACGTTCTACATTTAGATTTCCACAAATTTTGGCATAATTTGGATTAGATTACACTCAGAATTTCATTCATTTGTTGCTGCAAAATCTTTGTTTGTCTAAAATTAGCCGAAATTTCCAGTTGCCCGCGTGCGGGTTGTCGAAAAATAGGGGTGCGAATTACTGGGTTTTGTTCGGCTGTGCAAATTTACATTTCGCTGTTGGTGGCG
Organism: Theristus sp. LFF4_11; assembly: GCA_030248135.1. NCBI lineage: Eukaryota > Metazoa > Nematoda > Chromadorea > Monhysterida > Xyalidae > Theristus > Theristus sp. LFF4_11. The sequence continues at coordinate 124,830 of JASANC010004260.1, forward strand.
GGCGGGGGGCGCCTTGTGTAAATTGGGCCAGGTGCATTTGCGGTTTTTGGCGGTTTTCTGGCGTCTGCATACCGGATAAATTGAGTCAATTTGAAACCATTTTGAATATATCTAGGTGGGATGGCAGGAACGTGTTTCGAATTTTTCCAAACGAACTGTTTCTTCTCATAGTGACCTGCTTTTTACAGAATGCACGTAGTTTCTTCGCAAGGTTTTGCCTGACAATTCTTCATTTTCTGTTATGAAATTCACCTGACTCTGAGAACGTTTGGTAACTCACGAAAACTAGCATTTCTAACCGTTTTAGTGAGCTACAAGCAACACTACTTGTAGCTCACAAAACGCGCGCGAACTTAACGCTAATTTTTGTGAGCTGCCACACCACCAGTGACAGCTGACCGCATATAGCCCGATTTTCGTGAGTAGGCGTTTTCAGTGTGCCAAATTTTCTGACTGAACTTTTTGAACGGTTTTCCATTGTGTTTTGTTGTCGGTTTAGTCCATCATGGATTGACAACTTCAAACTTTTTTCTGAAAAGTTATGAAAAAGCCAGACATGTTTTTTGAACACTGTATTTTCGGTTAAACGGCTAATCACGCGCAATAGCGTTTGATCCAGAAAAAAATTAAAATTTGATTGACAGACCATCATTGCATGTTTTTTTATCTTTCCGCCCAAGGGAAAAAAGGTAATTCAAGCTAACTAAAATGCTCTTTCTGCTCTGAGTGGCATTGGCGCAAAAAGTCGTCACAAGAGAAAAAATGTCTATAAAAATTGAAAACAGCCCTGGCAGCTGTTGTTGTCCGAAAGTCTGTCTACCCAAGCTTATGACTATTTTATGTTTTCTTTTTGCCTTTTTTTACGAATGCATTACATTTTGCATATACTGCGGAGCTTACAAAAACCCAAAAGACGCCGATTTTGCAAAAATGGTTTTGCTGATTTGCTGAATATTTCTCAGGTTAAGTGATTCGGGTTTTCAGCCCATGTGTCACCACAACAGTTCATGCTTTTCCCACGCTTTACAAATGCAAAATTTTGAAACTAATTTTCTCAACACTGCCAGCGAAAGTTTTTTTGAAAAATGGTTCAAACAATAAAGCGGGCAGTGTGACCTTTCCAGGAAGCAGGATAACAGGAGGATAGCTTTTGTTATCCATCCGTAAATGCTCTCCAAAACCGTTCCTTTGTCCGTATTGGAGCTGTCAAATATCATTTCAATATTATCATGTCAATTTTTTGACAAAATCGGTTTAAACGGGTGTGGTGCACAGCACACGTCCATAAAACCAAATAATAAACACGCTTTACAACATCACATTTTATGACCACGAATGTACAAATGTATAACTCTCTTGTCTCTCAAATAATTCAGATCGTTTTAGTGTTTCAATCAATTCCAGCCAGCTTTGTAACTGTGAGGGTTGATTCTGGCTGTGTAGTAATCATCTTTGCATTTATATAAATTTGATAACGTCAAGATCAGTTCAATCATTTCGCTGATTTTCAACCTTTTTATTGTCACAATCTGTCATGACTGAACGCTAAACAGATGGTGCGTTTCGCACTCATAAGAATGAAAGTGGCATTTTCGGCTTTGCACCCTCGCTTTTATTCTGCTTCACCCAATATTTGATGTTGAGACGATGTTATTCGAACTAGTTTTTTGTAAAGCTATTCTGAATTTCAGCTGAATTTAGACAGACAGATTTTGCAGCGGCAAATGAATGAAATTCTGGTCATGTCTAATCCAAATTATGCCAGAATTTGTGGAAATCGATGAACGTTTTTTTTTCATCATTGTTTGCCGAATTCGATATGGTGCGACAGTGCGAACATCGAGTGCCGTGAGCATCTGGCTAAAATTCACAAACTTTTCAAGTTAGCAATGTCTTTTTAAAACATGTTTCAGTCAGCAACGACAGTAAAAGCAAACCGTTTAACTGACCAAGTAATTTGTCAAAAAAATTTTGATGATACGGTAACCCCTGTGCTGGAGAAATTATTGACATCTGCTGTTTTCGGCTGGGATACTGCAAGCAAGAGCAAAAACCACGAACCGGAATTTGCAATCAAACCGCTGGTGGGCGAGAGATAGAGAAGCGCGCGGGTTACGACGAGACGCAGACCTGTAATCAAAACATGCACGCGCATGTGTACACGCACACTGAAACAACAACTCGGTGTGTGAATTCAATGTGCAATGTGTATTCGATGAAACAGATCATGCCGAATGTTGGCTGAAACAGGTTCTGATGAATCAGTGCTTAGGTGAGACCCACAGGTCAATTGGTCTACGAGCTCTGCTTGCCCGCACGCTCGTCTGCGTTTTCTAAAAATTATCGTTCCATGCCAAAATCCATTCAAAAATTTAAAAAATCATGCAGAAAAAGCTTCAAGCGATTGCACCTGGCGCAAATGTTTGGTTGCACCATTCGAATTTTAGCGCGTATAACAGTGGCACGGTGTAGAGTGGCCGCGTCGGCATATGCATCCAGCCGCAAACCGACGGCACATAAAAAACGAGACCCATTGAATTCAAGATGTAGCGCAAGTT